>DWPT01008372.1:0-10240 GCA_018251895.1 Agathymus mariae mariae
TAGTTGGACTTTGCTTGTACACTTTCTTGGCAGTGCCCGGTGAGGACGGTTCGAATAAGTCGGTACACGTGAGCCATCTTCGCTATCCCGTAATTGTGAAACTAATCAGTTTTTGTTATACTGATTTTGATGAAGTAAATCTAGGCTAGGTTATTTTGTCTGTTTTTTTATAAAATTCGATTTATGTCGCTAAAAATATATACAACATAATTTTAAAAGCATACAATACATATCAATTTTTACATATTCTAATTAGAATGATAATGACGAATAAGTAATAAGAGCAGGGAAAGAGGCAATGAAAGTATATTAAGGATGCGGGAATTTTTTTAAGTGGCTACATAAAGAATTTCTGAAAATACTTCTTGTGAATATGTTTATGATCTGTTACACTTGTATTTCTATAACATGTAGCTAGGTTTAACGTAGTTTGAATTTGTAGAATTAAAGAAATGTAGATTGCAATTCTGCGCGCATTTACCCATTTAGGTTTAAAGAAGAACTTCTATTTCAATACATTAAAAGTGATGGACTTGAGGAGAAAATATATTTATATTGACTTGTAAATATGACTATATTAATAATAAATATTGAGACATAACCCTACAAAGTATAAGTGGTTCCGGGATAAACCGAATTACATTGTACATTTTTATGTATTTACACCTTTTTTAATAGAGTTACAGAATAAATGTTGCTTATATTAGAAAATATTATAAATGTAATTATTCTTAAGCAGATATATCTTTACTCATGATAAAACTGTAACGGGGCAAAATTTATATTTTTTGATACTTTTAATGTGGGTACAGTTTATTTATTCATAATTTTCGTCTGTCTTGCAGTTTGTGCACATATCTGGCTGAAGCCACTGAATATATTTAATTGATACCGTGCATATTGGTAACTAATACTATGGGTGACAAATGAATGTGGAACTTATGTAGTGATTAATATCCAATAAACAAAGTTGTGTCTGTATTTGAATAGTGGTAGCTATAACTGATTTTTTTAATGTATAGAACTAGGGAAAACGAACAACAAAATTTGTCAAACAGAACTTTTATTACATACCAAATAAAAATTTTAAGTACATGTTTCATAACACAAAAATTATATTTGCATAAATTGTTTTTCAGGGTGTGATGTGGTGCCTGTGCCCCAGAAAGTAATCCCCCACCCTTAAAGTTACCGCTACTATATATAGTACTAGACATAGAACATTAATAGGTACTTTTTTTTTAATTTTATTTTATAATTTAAGGACTGGATAAAAAGCAGGCGGGCCACCTGATGTTAAGTAGACACCGTCTTCTATGGACATATGAAACCCGCGAGGGGTCGCCAATGCATCATCGGCCCCGAAGGAGAGCACTTTATACGCCATTCTTGAAGAACCCAATTTGATAGCGCTCCGGGAAGACCCCCAACTTTAAGAAACCGTTTTTGAGATCAAGTTAAGTGTAATATAAAAAACAAAAAGTGTTCTTCTACACTGCCGTTCTTCTCGCTCTCCGATGCAACATACAAAATTCAACTCATTTTTAATTTAATGTTTAATATGAATTAAATCTGCTACTTATTTGAATATGCCTTCGATAATAATACTAAAGTTAGATAATAATAATCATATAAATTGAATTCCACATGGTTCAAGATATAATATTAAAAGTGACTTCTTATTCTGAGACTCGGATTGAAAATCTGAAACCCACAAAGCTTTCCCTCAACCTTTTAGTTTACTATGTAACGTTTACTTTATAGCGCACCACCATTTCATATTACCTCTTTTCAAGCTTGAAAAGACGAAAACAATTAGTTAACAACAAATAACAATATTTTTATTTCCAACAGGGACAACGTATACTTTTCTATATATCTTTCTCACGTAAGAAAATAAATTAATTCCCCAAAAATAAAGTAGGGGTTCTGTATCGTTAATGTTGATATGTTTCATCAGTAATCCTTTTATTAATAAGAAAATATATGAATGATAAGCCCCCATATAAAATCTGTTTGATGGAATATTAATAATAGTATTTTCTTTTAAAATTCACGATGTCCTTATTAAGGATTTAGAAGTAATTCTACCTTAATTAATTAAGTTGAATCAAGATCAACGTCCATATAGATTTTTTTAAATGTAAATAGCCGACAAACGAGCAGACGAGCTACCTGATGATGGACATTAGTAACACTAAAGGTATCATTTGTACGTTGTCGGTCAAGAAATAAGAAGAAAGAAAGAACGAATGCTCCTTATGATATTATTTTGTTTAAACAGACAAAATAGTACCGTATTGTCATTTTTTCTTTGAACTTAAGCTATGCTACAAAATATCCTTACGCAATAAATATTGATAAAACATGCTCAAATTCAAGTTTAAGACAAATATTTCTGTTAAGTAATCAGAAAGAAAATCGTTGTAATGAGCGAAATAAAAAGTAACAATAATCTACCATACTGCTTGTGATATTTCAAACAACTTCTAAAGCATTTTTCTTTTGAATAGCTACGATATATCACGTCTGAATAGTCCTAACTATGAAAATAGTACTCTTATGGAGAAAGTAATCCACTTATAAAGTCATCAGAAAAGTTACATCTAAGTAACTCTCATAACGTAAATATACGTGTCCTGATTTCTTATGTTAATAGCTGCCGAAGTAGCGTACAGGCCACCTGGGAGTGATCAGCACTACCACCTGTGGACCTCTGTTACTCCAGCAGTATATTTTACAACGAAATATATGTAGGAAAAGTTCTATGATTACTTCGTTTCTTATTGTTAACGAAGCAGAATCCTTCAACTATAAAGTATAGCAGATTATTATGAAGTCGTTATTATCATTGGTATTATTATCTTTCCGTGAATCCTGCCTGGCTAGCTACCACTCTCCTGCTTAGTCAGCCGCCAAACTACTCGTCGTGTTCCGGCTGGGGGCTTAAAAGCCAGTACTTTCTTTCTTACCTTCTTCTTATTTCCTAGCCGACAGAGCATCAGTGATACATTTGGTCTTGTTGATGTCCATGTGCGACGATGACCATTTACCATCAGATGGCTCGTCTGCTCGTTTGTCGGCTATTACCATAAAAAAAATACCTACTCGTTGTAAAATTTGCACATTTATCTTTTCTAATTTATATTCACACCTTACACTTTGAAAGCGTTTTAAAAGTTAGCCCTGTCTGCCTGTCTCGCTTCCAGAATATAAAAATTCATTTTTAACAACTTTACGTAAGTGTATGTGCCATCCTCACTGGTCACTTTGGATTGTAAATGAAATTGAGATTTCTTCACACTAAATTATAATATGATTTTGTAATAATTATAAGATATCAGGGATGTTACGGAGCACCGTAATCGTAACCGAAAATATAGGATATCCGACATAAAAATATATCCGAAACTGTAACTGATAGGAGCAGAGTCTACATAAAACACGTTATGATAGGCTCTCGCCCATCGATACGATACACGAGCCGCGTCGTTCTTACTTTGGACAGTTTTTATTATGTCATTTTTAAGGATATAAATTTTTCTGTGACTATAATATCACATAATACTTAGAAATATAGTCAAACTTTGTTAATATTATGTACATTAATTATTTTTCCAAGTTGCAAATCATCTTATACCCGTATCCGAAATTATCCGACACAGTCGGATGGTCCGGAATAATTTCATGTCCGTAACTGTAACCGAAACCGGTAAAATATTATTCATATATCCATATCTCTATCCGGATCCGAAATTTCATGATATACATCAAAAACTTAACACCGTTAAGGTAATAATAAAAAATCTTAAAGGAGTGACTGAAATGCGTGCAACAATATGCTGAGGAAATTAAGTAAGTCTGCACTACTTGCAAACAAATTGAATTAATTAACATGCTTGTGCTTTAACGGTACCGCCTTCGGTGATATTTTTACTATATATTCTTATAAAATTGTCTTGGAACCCAATAATACATGACGCATGTGACCATAATCGACAGCAGTTATAAATTGAAATCAGTATACGTTAAATGTATATTAAATCTCATATCACCGAAAACCTGAAGTAATTTGATAACTGAAATCCATTTTATTACAACAATTTATGCAATGTAAACGTTAAACGTAGGTATTTTAAGCTTAAAAGTTTGTGGAAGATATGAAAAGAGTCTCAATTTCTAGATGAAAACAATTTCACATTTCGAATTCAATAAGACAAATTTGAATTGCAGATTCTATTGAAACACGGGAGAAAATAAATTTGTATACATTTATATTTTAAAATATTAATTTAAATTCGTAAAACATTATTGTCGCTCACAAGTCTCATCATGTTTAATTCAACATGCTACGAACATGAGGTCTAGAAATAAACGGAGGTTTAGACTAAAGTACGATATTCGTATTTTACTAAAAAATATACGCTAAATACGCTAACAGGCTTTCACGGTAAACGGGTGAAAGAAATGTAGCTACTGCTCGTAATAAGACAGGAATATAATTTAAGTGCTAAGTGGAAAATAATTTGGCTTTTACGATCAAATAAATTAACAAATTTATAAAAGATGGTCAGTGTTACTAATGCTATAAGTAATTGCTTTTATATAAGATATACAATGATATGTTTTAAATTATGAGGTTCACCAAAACACAGAACAAATAATATAAAATAAATCGTTTATCTTGTTGCAATAACGACCCCATAGCTATTGGTAGTGAGGTGTCCCGGATTCGAATCCGGGAATCGATTCGCGGCCAGGGCAGACATTTATGTGACAGCTAAATGTTTGTTCTCGGGTCATGATTGTTTATAATGTCATATATGTGTATATCCATGCCACCCGCAACACATGGAATCCCAGTGCGGATTAAAAGGAAAAGTTTATAAGTGATAGGGAAGGTGTTAAAAATAATCGATTTTTTTTTATTAATGATTAACAATATGTTATCCACTTAACATTATTAATTATTGATTATTCCTTTCATACGTCGATACCAGCTGTAATTTTTAATTTCAAAATATAAATGTAATAGAAGTCTGGTGCTGTTATTTTTTGTGATCTTTATTATCAAAATGTTATCCGTTAAAATCTATTTATTAGAAGTGTCTACTGCAGGAGAGAAATTGAATTAGGGTCGCCCTGAAAAACAGCGGTCGTGGTTTTGTTACGGCCAGTGCCGAGTGGCCCTTGTTGGTCAAGTTGTTACTGCTACTACTGTATATATAATTATAAGTATAGTGTAGTATAGTGTACCCTATTTGTACTACAGTGGTTATTTGATGAAATAAATTATATTATATTCTATTTTTTATCTTTTTACCGTGGCCTTCGGATATTGCAATCGAAACCCTTTAAAAAAAGACGCAGAGCCATTGCATCGACCATTGTTCAACGGTCGACCGCGTCGACTCAAAGATGTGAGGAGGCGCTTACAACTCAATCTGTGACAAAAATTCTATTTTATTTATAGTTTGAATAGTCTGTTATGCTTTTTTATCTTTTATGATTGCTTAGAAATAAATTGTAACACAAAAAAACTGAATATTTTAGTAATAAATGTCTGATTTTTACCTGTTATTTATTTAATAACACATAAATAAGGAGGTATTTTTGCTCATGGAGCAAAGTTTAGTTTTGTTGTCAGCTTATGTGAGCTTGCATCCCGAGCGTTCAGATTGATTGTTACAACCCGAGTACACTGAGGGATTCAAACTCACAAGAAAAATACATTCCCACATGACACATCACTTAACATCTGTGAAATGAGTTGAAAATTATTGGTCACTAACTTCTTGGAACAAAGATCTATGCTTTGTGCTAATCATATGAAAAATTATTTTCAAAATAAACCCTCTACAAAAGAACAAAAAATAAAGTATACAAAAAAATATCAGTTATGTTGTTAAGTCAATTATATGTCTCACTGTCATTGTTTATTTTTAATTTTAATAATATAATAATGTATTTTCACTTATGATTTAATTATTATTTTATTGTATAATTAATTGGACGATATAATAAAATAACTTTAAATAAGAAATTGTTTTATAATTTATAGTGCTTTTATTCTTTAATATTTTTTTAATTATATTAATGTGCTTATAAAAAGTGTAATTTGTTATCAACTATGTCGCAACTATTATTCAAGATGTACTAAAATATTGGCAGTATTTCTCATCCGCAGTTCTAAACTATTCAACGTTAACAAAGTTTGTTAGCTTGTTTATTGCCAACAGAAGACTTGAACTCCTTGTGTTTATCTCTTTAGTATTGTTACATACTTCACTCGATTTTAGTGATTGTGAGATAAGTTTTGCAATTTATGTGGGAGTCTTCAAGAGGAGAGTGAATAGGGTTTATAAGTTAATGCGTTCTACATCTTAGACTTCATCACCACTTAACATCAGGTGGGATTGTTGTCAAGCATTAACTTATGTAAAAAAAAATTTTTTTTGAAGTTTTCAAATGATGTTGTTTAGAATTTAACTGGCAAAAGCAAAAAACTAAGTAACTAAATGGTCAAGAAATGGTTCAAATTATATTAAAACAATGATATGTACATTATTTGTGTAATAACATAATAAATATGGACATGTAGGGATTTTAGGACTTTGCTGTGAGTGGGCGTGTCAAGTCGTTAGTGTGTTATGAAGAAAACTTACTTCATACATAAATAAATGTTTATGAATGTCTTTCGAACTACTTCTTCTGCATTAAACGTTCATAAGCTATGGATATCGTGTCTATCGTAACGGCTACCATGGCCTATCAAGTTTACCGTTCAATTTGCATGAGACTTCAGACATGATCCAATTTACACTTATCCATATACGCTGCATATGATCGAGTTAAACAATCCAATTTGCTTGATACGAGGATATAGTTGAACTTATTGCGTCATTGACTCATGACGAAATTCCTTTATTAAGAAGAGAAAGAATAATAAATACAGTAATAAAAATAATCGATTTCAATTTGAAGAAGGTGAATTACTTTCATACTCTATGTTTCACCCTTAGGTGCTGGTAGTTTTTCTTCGTCGGAACAAGCGGGAAGTATACCCTCTTAAACTGAGGTAACAAACAACAAAAAAATACGATTTGAGAACGTTCTCCTTTTCTTTGTCGTGTCGTTCTAGATAAAAAAAAAACTTTATAACTGAAAAGAAAACTGTTCTGTGTTATTAAAAAGGAAATAATGATTATTACTTACAACGATAACCATAATTATGTCCAAATGAATAAAACATTTTATGTAAAAGCTTCATTAATTTGTAGGGCCTCAAACGACGCTGCCAATTATCGAACGGGCTGAAACGTTGAAACTTTTTTCGTAGACGTGATGATGAATCAAGGAAATGTCTTGAAATAGCAAGGTAACGCGTAATATGTGTGTAGATATCTAAACACAATAATTTTCGTCAGCTGGTTACTATCGGTATTTGAAGCGATTACCGTTTTGGGTTTCGGAGACTCTATTTAATCAATATTCTTTTATGAGAAGAAAATATTTTAACTATCTTAGAACAATATTAAGACATTCTATAACACAGTAAACAATTACGTACTGTGATATATATAAATTCACTTAAAACAATAGACAAAATTCAATGTTTCTGAATTACTGTGAATGATGAGTAGACAGGTTACTCAGACAAATGCGCACTCAGACATTGGAGAAAACACATTTATTTGATATAATTAATTTCAGTGCGTTTCGCATGCTCGTATTTGTTTCTGTGTAATAATCACGTCTGACTATGCTAAATGAAAAAGAGTGATGCCGGATATTTTTGGAAGGTCTACCAGAACCATAAAGATTTTTCACTCAGGTTTTCACACATAGTAGTTTGAAGCAGATCCTCGTAATTTGAAGTAGACTGCTAACGGAATTTTGCGAAGAGAGGATTGAAATTACAATTTAGCTGAATCCGAATCCTAATATATTTAATACTTTCTAACAAAAGCTTATTCACTGTATACCGATATAATCTATGGGTTAATACTTAATTACAGCTGTTTTAAAGGGGTCGCTAACTACGAGATCATAATATTTAATTATCGTTGGAGGAATTCGGATGAACCGTGTCCTGAATTATGATATTCAATTTTTCTCTGTACCAATAACCAATTTTTACTATAGTGAGTTAATTCTTTGCAGTTTATTAAAAGTATGACAACCTAATAACCTGATAATTTAAGGAAAAACAAACTTTTTATTATTATTACGAGTATCAAATTCCGAGTTCGAAGCCTGGCCGGATATGTGTATGTCACACGCATACTTCTCCACTCCGTCTTGTGTCATGA
The DNA here is from genome assembly GCA_018251895.1 of Agathymus mariae mariae. NCBI lineage: Eukaryota > Metazoa > Arthropoda > Insecta > Lepidoptera > Hesperiidae > Agathymus > Agathymus mariae. The sequence continues at coordinate 8,313 of DWPT01008372.1, forward strand.
TACACACAGGTGCACAGGTGAGTTTATTAGAGTTATCATTAATATTTGTCATAAGTAGATGTTACCGTGGTCATTTTAGGACATAAAATAAAATACTGTGTACTGAGTTTTAATATACTTAATATATAAAACACTGATTTGTATAGTAACGAACGTTTGCGACTTCTTAAAAAATATCTGATAATGCTGAAACGCGCAATAAAATTTATTGCGTAGATCAGTACATTTTTTTTAAAAGAAACAGTTTTCATGTTACAGAAAAACCTTGGATGTTACATTAAATGTATAATTTCCCACTCACAATACGGAACAATATACAATAGCAATATGGTTATATAAATTAAATACATTACTATTCATTAAATCTATATAACTGCCTACTTTAAGTACCAGAATCTAGTGACACAGTCAAACTAATTAACCTTGAAAACAATTTGATTGACAAAAACATGCAACATTAGACGTTTTTGACAAAATAAAAAATTTCCTTTATTACCTCAAAAGCTGTAGGACTACATCAAAGACGAAACGTCACGGTCTTTGTGTGCAGAATATTAATCATTTGATTAATCGCGGTGCGGTAAGTGAAATGTAAAAAACATCTTTTGTAAAAATATGGAGTCTTAAACTGGCTTTTGTTAAGTAGCAGAACGTTATTTTCCGTCCGGTTGTCTGGTTTTTATGGATTAAAAAGATTAAATAGATTACTATCCAGTGCAGATTTATCCAGTATATTCGAATGAAGTAAAGAGGTTCCTAACTGTATGTTTAAAATACCTGACTATGAATTACCGCTATCCATTTGACATTTTTTATATAGTAGCTGTTAAGTAGTAGGCGGGAATAGCTACACTGGACCGCAAAGAAAAAGGGCCCGTTAGAAATTCTTCAATATCTTCAAAAGTACGTGACCTAGCTTTGTAATGAATTAAAGACTAAATTAAAGATAATTTTAATGTGCTTAAATGAAAATAACAAAAATGAATTCAAGTTTTTTATTAATAATGTAAAATAAATAAAAATGCGTTGTTTTTCCAGTATTTTCGTTAATGTAAATTGGTTACAGATGTGTCTGTCGTTTTCACGTATTTTAGTAATTTGTGTTGTCTCCACGAGCTCGCAATACTGCTGTTATGCGATTTAGCATACTTTCTACTAGGTTTTTGAGGCGACACTGCGAAATATTCTGCCATTCCTCTATTAGAGATTCTATCGTACGCAGTGTGATTGGCGGCAAATTCCGCTGATGTACACGTCGTCCCACTTCATCCCATGTATGCTCAATGGGGTTTAAGTCGGGGCTGCGTGCTGGCCACTCCGTGTGTGTGAAACCGACTTCTTGAAAATAGGCAATATCTAAGCTGGATGCGGTTGGAAATTTTCTTTCATAAAAACGGCATTCTCGCCTTTATACACTAAAAATATCAGTGACATATCTTTCCGCAGTAGAAGTTCCATTTTCTATCACCACTAGCGCTTAGTGCAGTTTCAGAAGAAAGCCCTGCCCACAAGTGAACAGAGCCACCGCCGTATGGTACTTTTTCTACTATACAGGCTTGGTCATAGCGCTCTCCCGGTCTTCTGTACACTCTTTTCCTCCCGTCGTGCTTGTATAACAGAATCTATATTTGTCTGAAAACATAACTCTTGACCAGTCATTTAGAGTCCAATTTTCGTTTTCTCTACCATAACTCAACCTTGAGTTTCTGTGGTATCTTTCTAGTTTTGGGCTATTCCGGCCCGAAAGGCCTTTCGGCCTGTACCTGGTCTTTAAAGATTGGATCCAGTTTCATGAAAACGTTGGATTACTCGCTGAACTGTAGAAAGAGCCACATTAACAGTTCTCGCTGCATTTCGCTCACTGTGCCCACCTTCAAGCATTGTCAAGATCCTGGTACATTCTTCAGGGGTTAATGATACGATGACTT
>DWPT01008373.1:0-10239 GCA_018251895.1 Agathymus mariae mariae
AGGAGAGCTGCCCCCTGGTTTTATGGCTGGTGGGCGGGGGATGAGAGTTTGGGGGGGTCGTGGGGGGGGGGGGGGGGGGAAGGGGGGGGGGGGGGGGGGGAGGGTTATCAATATGTTTGTAAATTTATGTATATTTGTTACCTCCGAACACCGTAATATGTTAATCGATTTAAAAAAATTGTTTTTCGTTTGAAAGGGTATATATATATACACTTCCCGTTTGGTCTAACATAAATTTCACGAAAAAATACCACCCTCAAGGGTGCAAAAAAATGAACCCAAGAATGTCACCTCGTTCTAATTAATTACGATTTGTTTTTGTTAAAATTTTTATTTGTTGATCACGCGAACATATCATGTAATTAAAAATCGTTTCTATTTAAGTATTTGTTATTCGTCGATATCTTCGCTACAGCTCATATTTTTATTCATGGTGTTTAGTTCTAAGCCTATCAAGTCAAACAATCACTGATCAGATGCAGCATCGAATTTATATATAAAGATAGGATTGCATTGAGGGTTAATGAAATAGGATTTAAATATAGTTAATAAACTTTTACTTCAAGCCTCTCTTATAACGTAGTGATTACATGGAGGCTGCAGCTTTCTGGGATGTAAAGGCTCCATCAATCTTTTGCCTTTGTTAATACCAATGTTTACGGGCTGCAGTGACCATCAAATGATCTGTCTGCTATCGAAATAAAAATGGCTTAAACTAACATGGTCATATTCGCATTACAGTTGAGCCACCATCAAAAGTGCGACTGTGAAAAAAATCGAAGCGCACAAAGCATACCGCAACGAGTATGAAATTAATATCAATTACGCAAAGTGCCCAAAAGCGTCATAAACAGGAAAGGTTGACAAACCCTGTTCTAACAGTGTGCAATTCGTAATGCGTTCTTGTGAATCGCCCACACAGAGCGCATACCGCGCCGTCGGTCGGCCAATTGGACCAATATAAAATGCATTAGCAGATGCCGTCGGATTGAGACTGCATCCAAATTGGGTCATTGCGAAGCCTTCGCGTTCTTGCCACTTCAGCGCATTGGTTACTTCCATACGTAATGTCGATATCACGATATTTAATCCAAATAGTACTATTACTAATCTTACTAATTCTATCCTTTTTTTATTCGAGTATCAAACTATCAATAGCATTTAACGCTCATACAGTGACAACCTCGGATTGCGTTACGCATGGCGCAATATACACTATAAACTTATCACAACTACCTTAAACTTGAGTAAAAAGATAAATTATTAGTTGAATAAATGTTTGGTGGTCATTGAATCTCAGGATTCACAATGTGGTCAGAGCTACTGACTAGAAACGTGAAATATCGTTTTAATTGCCGTAAAAGATCACTTAGTGTTAAATAAATACTACATACAACCATGAGCTAATGTATGTAACAGATTTTGAATAGTAATTTACCTTTTCAATAAAAATGCCTTGTTTAAGTTAGCGAGTATACTACTAAGACATAGTTAATGATTATTTGTTACAATCTTATTACATAGCGGTACTGATGACATGATAATGATTTTAAAACAATCTGAAAAAGAACAGAAAAAATGTACTTTACACCGAATTACATCGGCAATAACTAAACCGACAAAATACGGTACATCTACTATCACGCAAATGTGCGAAACTGACATATCTAAAAAACAAATTATAAATTTGAAGTATGCTCCGAATTATTACTTTAATTATACTTATCTTCGCATATTTGAACATACGAGTGGTAGGTACAAAGGGTGGACTTAGATGATTGCGATGTTACTCCACATTGCATCGCTGATTTCTGCTGAAGATCCAAATGTGACGTTCTGTTCCAAACGATAAGTACAAAGGTTCCTATTGGCCCCCTTTTCTTATTCCATTGCTTCCAATGACTGACGGTGGTGATTACCGAGACATGCGTCACTCAAACGCTATCTCCAGATCGTTCTGTTCGTTGCTAGACATTGGATTTATGTGCGTTAGTTTAGAAAATCTTTACAGCGTCCGAGATGAGTTCACAATCATCCAAGATTTATAATTGTTTATTCAAAATACTAAAATACATGAGCATCCTACTAACGTTTTAAAGTCTGTAACCATGTTATTTCAAAGTACCTATTTCAGTACTTGTGAACGAGTGGATTTCCTTTTAAGATTCATAGTATCTAACAGCAGATTTGACTGCAGTTTTTTTTTAATCTTTAATGCTTACCGTACGTTAAAATACATATTTCACATTATAATAATATGTCATATGTTCTCGCGAAATGCTGCAAGTTCTCGCGAATTTTGACCAGCCCTTTCGTAAAGGGTTTATTAACCTTATTCAACGACTGATAGTTATTTTTGGGTACGGCGTGTTGTTTTAATTGCCCGAATTAATCTTACAATCAGAGCGGTATACTTCAAATATGTACTCAGTTAAAACACGAATAAAGTAAAAGGCGCGTAACTAAACAGGCGAGTTTTAAATGTGATTCGCAAACAGTTCGTTGAATTTTCAATTATTTTTGCAATTTACTGTTGATTTTTATCTCACACTAAATCCTTAGTTTATATGAAGTAAGGTATATGTAATTCTTTACGATTATTATTAACGTACAAACATTATTAGTTATACTATTATATTATATATATTATAATATTATTATATATTATAATAGTACCTAGTAATTTCGAAAAGGAAATTAATGGATGAAAAAAAACTGCGATTGAAAGACCTTTTAAATAAAATGATGAAAATGAAAAAATCAACAAAGCCTTAGAAATCTAATATTGAAATTGGGGACCTAAAACTTAACAGAATTCTTGAAAGTTGAAGTCAAAAATACCCTGTAACTATAACGAAAATATTCAAAGACAGCGTGAAGTTGCCATAGTGGTGTACAGGATCTATGACCTATTTATAGTTGGCAATTAGTAAAAGACGACGCAACGACTTCATATTAAGTAATCGCAATTCTAAACATAGTCATAGGCTAGATTTGTACTTCTTAAGATTGAAACTTCTTAATTTTAAATATTATCAACCTTCAACGTAACTTAGCTAAAATATAACAACAAGTAAGTTTCACCTCGGATGCATTCATATCTGTCAGTGACTTGCATCCATAGTATTCCACACTAGTTCTTAACATTAGCAATGCTAATCCCTCGTATTAGCACATTACGGTAAGATTTTTATCAATGCAACGCGCGTTACCAAAAGCTACGCGAATAAGATCAGGTCATGTGCTTGGGCAGTTGGAGCAATGAAATCGTGCGTTTAGAGGCACATGCCGCCGCCGAGTTCCCTGGAAGGCGATGAATAACTCATTGTCCGTTCGTCCGTCCGTCGTGACGCACGCTTCTCGGAAACAAACGATGCAATGCAGAAAGTGACCGAGATAGTTCACCCGCGAAATCTTGTGGATTACAACGAACGGTATGAGGGTCTTGAGCTCTGATGTCGCTAAGTGTCCTAATTGGTGTCTTAAAACTGTGGTGTCCTAATGGATCATTTTCTCATTCACATCATTAAACAATTACAAGGTGACCTATAAATTTACTGAACTAAATATATCTGAGTGATTTTAATTCATCCTCTTTAATAAAATGTTCGCTTCCTCTACAAATATTGCCTATTAAGTAAGTCTATTAAGTAAGCATTGTCCTCAAAGCTTAAGATAGGGTAAGGTATAAAATAAAATATTATGTATTTCATATTCATATATAAAATAACGGTATTCGTATGCATGTTGCAAGCGACACTCCTTAATAAAATAGACTTAACTGGCTCTGTTTTGAATGCAAAGATCAATTTGAAGATCTCTACCTCGAGGTGTTCGCCTCCGTTTCCCACCAATTGCGTACGAATGCAGTCACAAAGTGCATCGTCGTAATTAGGATGCACCGAGTGTTCGCTTCACGCATGTCGGCATCGGTCACCAAACAGCTAAATATTCGCACACGTCTATTGTGATAGCAGTTTATGGTCTCGGTTGCTTTTATACTCCTTAGTTAGCATTCCAAATTGGTCCCTCAAACGTTGTTTCATACCGCTAAATATCATGTCATAGCGAGCCGGAATTTCGCGTCCGCGAAGCTGAGTCAATCTGTTACGATTGTTAACCTCGAGCCGCTGTACAATTGCACTCGTTTATAACGGATGCATGAACCAGGTGAACCATTACTTGATGTTAGTACAAGTGATAAAATTCTTTAGTCGAAGCAATTCACATCTGCGCTTACCTAATATCTTAAAATAGCTGCGTCGTATGTAATGCATGCCGTATTAAATAACCTGGAGACCTAGACTATGTATATTTTGTTAGTGATAATTAAATTTTAAATGTGTTTAAACGTCATCGATATATATAGGTACATTTTGAAGTTTACGCATTTCTACATTGCTGACAAAATTACATCACCTAAAAGACATGAAATGTAATAGTTATTTAACATGAGCAATTGAAATCAAACTAAGTATTGTAATACACTTTATTTTAAGATAAAACTTATATTATGACACATTTGTAAGTTATCTATATATACCGGTTTCTATTTAATTAAATGAATAATAGTTTGTTAAAAATTACGTATTTATTATGCAATAAAGGACGTTCCATTGTAACGGAAGGTATTCTATTGTAATGTTCATATTATTAACAAAATCACTCTACGTACCAATGTCTCATACACAGAAAAATGTCTATAAATTTGAGAACAATACAATCAAGTTTATTACGTGACATAAAAATGAACGTGAATTTTATTTATAATTATTTAGATAATGTGTTAATTAATGTTTGTTAATTATTATTTAGGATGCATCAATAACTCTATTCTGATCGATGTGTAATGATTTTTGATAATATTTAAATTACTTATAAAATTGTTTTCTATTGTCACAGGTAAATCGGCCACTAACAATGAAGAAGGAAGGCATTCAAACGCGAAACCGGAAGCTAAGCAGCAAAAGTAAGAAGAAGAAAGGCGGCATGGGCATGGGAGGTGGGGCGTGCGCGTTGGCGCTGGGGGGCGTTATGGGAGACATGATCAAGCCCCTCGGAGACGCTACAAAAGGCTTCGGGGGATCCGCCTTCCCTTCAGCTATGGATTTCGGTAAGTATTGCGTTTATATCAAGTTAGCTACCAATAGCTTTGTTATTAGCTGTGTATTATGGTTTCTGACATTGCATACAAGTGTAATGCCTTAATTTTGTCTTGATCCGCATATATTTTGTCGTTTTGAACAGATTTATATTCTTAAATAAATTAAGAGTTCATTTGATTATCTATTGGTCGATATTAGATGCACTGTAGCTGTTTTAAATATTTTGTATCGACACTCTTCGTATTTCACTATACATCAAACCGAATAAGTACGCGAAGAAAAACGAAGATTGTCAAAATCCATTAATTAAGATGAATATTACTTAGCGTTCCACTGCATATTTGTAGTTAAGTCATGCGTTAGTAATTTAGTATTTGTTACCATTTAGAGTTTAGGGTTTAATCATGAATCATCATTTTTATTTCTTTCCGTGTCACCACTGGCTGGTAGAAATTTGTCTTGGTCTTCAAGATATCGATACCAACTAATTTATTGCAAATGTTCTAGTTACTAACTAATTCTAGTGTTAGTCTTAAAAAATTGTAAAAGATTCTTTATAGTTCTAATCACTTCCTCTTTCCACAGGCCAACACCAAGTCGGGTTGGTGCATCCGGCGGCGGCGCACATGTCGCACTGGTACGGCGCCCCACACCAGGGCTTCGCCCCACCACCCACCTCGCACAACCCCTATCACCATCATCACCTCGCTCAGCTCAATTCTATGGTAAGTTAAAATATTGTGTTCGACTTGATGCAGTATCTACATTTTTTACAAATTTAACACAAAATGTTTTATAAGCTTAAAAATTACATTAAAATCGAGTTAAAATTTGCTGGTAATAATTTAACACGCGATATTTTTTTTACCATTGAATCCATAAACAGTTGAATAAAATTGATACTATCACTTCGACGCTTGTTGTCTTTTGGTTGGGAACTTTAGAAATTCAAATCACTTCCCAGCTTGTTTCAACAAAAATGTTACATTACAGACTGGATGGAGGAGCGAGTACACGTGATAAGTGAACCTAACTAGAGAGCCTCATTTGAATATCGGTGAAGTAGCGGACCTCGCGACCTTCGCGAGACACCATCACGAAATAGACACTGCGAATACGTTGAAACTGGTTCTACTGAATAGCAATTAATCACGGCGACATACACTCCGACACTTCACGTTAATTTATAAGACTGTTGAACAGAATTGATGTTTGTACGGAACGCTGCGTCGACGGATGCGACATTCGACGAAGCCGCTCCGGCCGTGTCCGCCACGAAAGACTTTGATCCGGTGATTAATCCTAAAGTATTAAGTCAAAAGTGTTTTACATCTAGCGAAATTGTACAGTATTATAATGTTAGGTAAGACCGGCTACTACGCCCGCTTAGTTGATTTATACATATATATATATATATATATAAAAGTAGCCGTTATCCGATTTGTGTATTTTGTAAATATCTTATTAAGTTATATTCCGTTCCTGTATAAATTGTTTTTTCCTTTTATATTTAATTTGAACTGTTCGGTTCGCTATAGGAATTGTGATGTGTTCAAAGAGTTTTACAGATTTTTTTGTACATTTAATTTGTGTAGACTATATTGAAAATGCAATAGTAATTTATATTATAGTTATAAATCATGCGATTTGTAAATAGACGCCGTTGATAACGCACACACAAGCGTTCGTATTCCCACGACGATTGTTGCAACAGACCGAACGACTTAATCTGATGAACATTGTAAAAACGTGTAATTTGTCATGAAAAATAATATGATATTAATATTTTTTATTGCTATACCTTTTTAAAATTAAGATATTGTGTGGCCATAAATTAATGAAGGATTTGGTTTATAAGAGTAGTCTCGAAGACAGTGATGTAGAAAGTATTAAATTTTGAGATGTTCCAATTTCGTTGATTGAAGTCTGTCGACTATGCTCATAAACTGTAGTCCGTGACCCCAGAATATGTAAATATGAAAGAGAAATTGTAAATGGAAGCATTAGAGAATAATTCTACGAAGATTAAATGTAAATTAGTAATCACAGCAGAACAGCCTCCTACGATATCCCGTACCTAAAGTTTTTAGTTTGTAAAACAAAACATTGTGAAGTTGTGTATTTTAAATAAAATTGCGAATAAATAAATTATCAATAATTATTGATATTTAATTTGATGTTTCATTAATTAACTACAACACATAACCTGTTGTATTGCTCTTCGTTTGGAATTATTTTAATTGTAAGTTACAATTTCAAAACAGATTTTTGAGTGAGTTTTTAGTGAGAGCCAATTTAACAGTTACATATACAAAAACATAAAATTAATTTTGAATAAACTTATGTATACCTTCACATCACAATTTGCAAGTATATAAATCAAATAGCTTATTATCCATATAAAAAATGCGAATAAAATTGTTATAAGAAACAACTATAATTTAGGTACAAAATATTTCGCTTCGTACGAAATCCTTCAAAATATTTTTTGATAGGTACACTTTTTGAGCCAAGCGACGTGGAATAATCCGTCGCTGGTCTAAAGCTAACGCATTTGAAAACGAAATTAAATCAGAGGGAGATTCTATTGACCATCGATCGGGCGTCTTGTGTCCGCCATAAGTCACCGGATCAATTCCACCATTCCGTAGAAAAAGTCCAAAACTCAAGCTTATCTCGCGGCAAATTGAAAATGCAGCCGGCCGTGTGATTGTGACGCAACGGGCGCGCCGCCTACTGCCTGCGACATATGGACCTATTCAATTTTAATCGCATTTCAGAAGAAAGGACATCGGATAAAGTGCCTATAAAATGCTCCCCGGTCCGCGACGATAGGCCTCACTTAATATGTTGGTTTTATTTGCGGTTCTCCGACGGATTTTAAGGGCTCATTGTTGGTGCACAATTATTGTTTGCGATTGAACTTTTTAAGTACCACGAAGATTTGCTATTTTGTATATGTTCGCTTCGTTGGACGCGGGCGATGTTGCATTGACAGATGGAAGATTGAAACCGCAACTTATATACATTAGGCGTTTTTGCTTCATATTTATCTTTTACCGAATTCTTTGCCCGAGCTATTTGTTGTCAACATTACATTTCGAAATGGTCCTATTTATATAGGTAGGATTTGTATCCTACGTACGAATTTCTGTTCTATTCTAAAAGTTTATTCGTTTTAACGTGGATAATTAATTCGAAGACTGAAAGGTATTAAACTCAAAATCCGATATCTTAAACAATTAAATCAGCAAAATAAAATTTTAAGTGTTTGGTTTTGAACGATGACTTCCATTCAGAAACTGTCTTTGTGTGCGTGATTATCAGAAATGCAAACAGTTAGGTATTTCAACGGGTGTTGTTTTCTTGACACGTTGGATAATTGGTGTCCAAAGTCATCGTGCGCCAGTAATGTTATAACACTTGGTTCAACCCATTACCGGTTGAGTACGGGGCACGGGTATCTTCTCATAATTAAATGGGTCTATAATGCCTAGTACGCACCCAGCAAGCCAGTCCAGTAAGATTTGGTCAAGCGATAATTCACGAATCCAAATTCCAAGAGTTCTTATAGCGCTCGAAGTCCTCCGACATTACTTAAACAATTTCGAACGATAACTGAATACACCGACAATTTACTGTCTTCTGAAGCAAGAAGAAGTTACGGAAGCGTTCAAGTAATTTGCCATTTAACTATTTATAATCATGAATTAGATGTTTTCATATTTGCTTCCGTCTAAATTGGTCTCTAAAATTCATTAACAAAAGCACTTAAACATAAGTAAGTACCTACAGTTTTCTCTTTATTGTATACCGTATAACTCGATAAGTAACACAGTATTTATGAAAACAATTGCAAGACCTGACCTATTCTTAATAGCGAATTAAGGAAGGAAGTAGTAGAACAAGGAAGTAACCAACGCTAGACGTGACATAATGAAAGTTTAGATAAATATTAGTCAAAAGTTTTAATTATAACATTGACATTTATTTTACGACAATGCTCCTGACAGTATGGCGCATGCAATACTGTGCCACATAGGCGATGAATAGGCGCATATTTAGTAACATACACCTCATTATGAAGCTACAAGGCACACACCGTGATAAACGGAGGAGTCTCCTGCAAAAATGGTGTGGTTTATTTCAAGCGGGAGACTCGAGACAACCGCATAAGTCACTACATACGACCGGTGATATATGCGCTGCTAACGCGGGAAAAAATGTCGTGCAACAAAAAGCGCGCCATCACTCCATACAATTTATTGCACGGCAACGCTGTGGAATATTCGAGGCTACAGGGCCTTGGCGAATCCTTACACCTACCCGGGAATGTACCCCCCGATGTGACGGAACTTCGCACTTCGCTAAATTACGACTATAACCCGTTGTATATCGCGCTCTCTACATCTACATACAACTAATATTATCCACTAAGGTACTCGTAGGTAGGTAGTCTACGGCTAGCTCTTATTGTACAGTTTATAGCTGTGTAGCAACCAGACCTGTGAATAATTTTACATGAATATATGTGTACTTGAATGTCGTGTGTTTGCCACTTTTGTAATCCAACTTTTCGATACGGTAGAAGACAATAATGAGGTTCATAAGAGTATCTATGAATACGATTATTATTATTATTTCTATTGATTATGTATTAATTATAAATAATGAAATACATAAAAAAAAATATATTGAGAGTTTGATTAAAATGTATCTTTAATTTTACTAACTAACTAATTAATGTGTATTCGATTGAAAACATGTGGAATACTTATTTTAAAGTAAGTGAAAACTAAGTTCTAATAAATACATAATCTCAAATAAGCCCGCAGATAAGTTTCTAATCAAGAATACTCGAGGGTGAATATACGTTACATGCAAATATATCAACTTGCTTGCAGTCATCCAACGGATTGATATTGCCATATGTAAATTAAGAATATAAATAAAGACATAGAAACGAGTTCATATCTAAGATATAACAACATTTATACCAGGGATGTTATGGAGCTCCGTAACCGTAACCGAAACTATCGGATATCCGAAATATAAATATATCCGAAACCGTAACCGAATCCGATAAAAAAGTTTCGGATAATTTCGGATAGTGGCAGACCCTAAATAAAACAGG
>DWPT01008374.1:0-10238 GCA_018251895.1 Agathymus mariae mariae
CCATCCTTTTTTTAAATTGTTATTTGTTGAAAGCTCATATTGTCCGAACGCATATGATTAAACTTGAATCATGATTTATGTCATGTATGTAACATAACGTACATGACACGAGCTAGAATACATACCTAATATCTAATATAATATCCACTGAGAATATATGCATAACCTTCACTCATCCATCGAATACGTCCTGAACATTAAAATGACAGGAGGTAACAACAAATATTGTATTTGTGCACTGAATTGTAGGTACGCGTTTGTTATTTTCTCATACGATGTTTCTATTTTTATTCGTATTATAATGTATCCTCCAACCCTATCGTAGAGGCAACGAGAAAAAAATTCGTCAATTATACTATAAGAACATGCCCGGCGCGTAATAACGGGCAACCGGTGAGATCGAATTATGAAATTCTCATTACGTATCGAACTTGTTGAACGATGTTGTGTCGAGAGTGTACTCGTAAAAACGAATAATAAAGCTTACATTAAAAGCCGGTAAATAATGACCAAGCAGGACTTGGAGCGCAGAACTTTTATGCATTAATGCGATAAGTCATTACGTAATAAACTTAATTTTTTCTTTATTGCAAGCACGTAAAGGTTTACGAAGGACAGAATAAATGACTGTGGGCATTATCTACCCATGACTAACATCATATACCCACACTATAGTAAACAGCAACAAATGTTTAAATTAATAAAACAACAAAAAATGATAAAACTTTTGATATATTATTAACTACTACCTACTCGAATGTTTGTGTTATAAAAGTTAACTTTAATTGTGAAACATGAGCTCGGTTTATACACATATAATTAAATTATGCACAAATACTACTTTTAAACAAAGATTTGAAAAATATAAGAACAGGTAAATAACAAGTTTTTAAAGCAAAAACTTACAATTAACCGTCAGATTGCGAAACCTTTAATAGCGTGTAATCTAATCGATTTGTACTAAACTTGAATAAGATGTAAACATATAACAGCAATTACGGATTCAATAAAGAAGTTTTTCTATTCTTACTAGCTAAAATATTTTATAATTGTAGCGTGTTCCACGTATTTTACAATTTTTAATGTTTAACAGAAAAGGTTCTGCCTTACATAAAATGGCGATTACCGAAACGGATATTAATTATTCAATCTTAAAAAGAACGATAAAAGAGTTGTGTTTGAGGTTGCTTCTAAATGCATTCCTACTTCTGTAGACGTAGAAATATATCACTGTAAATGTCACTGGCCCGAATACAATTTGATTGCATACAAAGTGACGTGAAAAAGTTAATTTCGCTGCATAATTGGATATGATAGTCAAAAATATCAATACACACTAAAAGTATCAATATTTACATATAGCATTTGTACAAATTCATAAAACAATAAATGATGGAGATGACATCAAGCGTAGAGTTCATTGTATTGGTTTAGTTTAACTCATGTTGGACGGAATAAAGTACTTTCTTTATTCTTGAAATCGCTAACGATTTACCTAAGTCAAGCATGGAATTTTTCACAGGAATTGCCAACACAAAGTTTCTGATTTAATTATTTATATCTGGTCAATCAGCGTACTATGTCGACTACAAACGAGGTAAACGTAAGCCTGACGATCTGTACCTACTCAACAATGAACCATTCATACAATGCCGTATTTGCAGTCTAGTTGCCGATTCTATTCAATGAGCCAATTAAAATTCAGGTAATGTTGTATGGTCGTCTGGCAGGATCATCCATATTACTAACGCGCGTTTCGCATCCTGCCCAACTGCGCACACGCTAGGAAGTGTCCATCATGAACCAGCTTATTATTACTTACATTTCGTACACTATTCCCCAAAATTTAGAAGTTGTATTAAAAAATAAATCCAGTCATATAAGAGAAAAACCATGCTCATTTGCAAAAAATATCAAATCACACTTCTTACGTGCACTAAGGCGAGCGATAAATAGCAGCTATTAAAACATTATCCGTCCGAGGTTGTAATCTATTTGTGGTGCGGCGCCAGACCGCATTCCAACAGGACCTGGGATATCGACTAAATACCTTCGGCTAGACATAGTTTATAAATAGGCGCCGACGGGGTCCACGACCTTAAGAACCATCGAGACAAAAAATCATCGTATAGATGGGTTGCGGCGATAAAAATAAACATTTTCAACTATAAATCTTGTACTACATTCATACATACGTTCAGTTTGAAATCTGAACAAAATTATAGTAATGTGTTAAACAAACAGGATATTAAATTATCTTTTAACAACAAATACATAAAAGCTTTCCACCATGTTTCATAGCCCACTTTCACAAATAGTTTACATCCTACTTATCATAACAACTTTGAATCGATGTGACTAGAATATAGGCGTAACGGCGGCCCCCAGCATATCAAGCCCTTAGATGATTCAGCCTTAATAGGAAAATTGCTGCGAATCGTTGAAGCCAGCCGGCTCCGCGCGTAACATTGGCCTTAGCCACCTCACGACTTGTAGACGTGCATTTGAATTTACAATAATTTTGCCATTATTATTCAAACCACTAATTGCATAATTGTTGTCTTTACAGGATGAAGGTCTTAATCATTTGCATGACCTTTGCGGCTATCAGCTTGGCGATGCCTGTTGCTGAGGACAAACCAGAAGTGCTAGCCATACCTGGGCCTGAACCTGTACCGGAGGTCAAAGCTGACCCTAAACCGGATATTGCATCTCAATCTGCAAACACGGAAGAAAAGAAACCTGAATCACTACCTGAGGCTAAAGTCGATACGACTAAAGAACCTGAGGCTAAAAGTGCACCAGTTGAAGTAGCTTCCGAGGTGAAAGAGGTTGAACCTAAAGCCATAATTACACCTGAAGTGAAAAAAGATGATATTCCCGAACAAAAGTCTGCCGTCCCACTCATTCCTGAACAAAAGGAGAAAGTGAATCAACAGCTCGATGCTAAATTGGAAGAGAAGAAAGAAGAACCAATTCCTGCAGCCAACTCACTCGTGGATCCAAAACCAGAAGTAACACAAGCTAAAGTGGAAGAAGTTAAAAATGAGCCTGCTGCTAAATCATCAATTCCTGATGAAGTCATTGACGTTGTAAGCGCTGTAAAGAATCCTGCTGCGGTAGCCGACGATGTCGTAGACCCTGCTGCTATTAACCCCGTATCAGAGAGTAAGCCTGTCATTAGTGCAAAGAGTGCAAATCCAGTACCTGAAGAGAAAAAGTCAGAAGAATCGGTATCTGAAGTAGCAGCACCAAAATCTGCCAACCCTGAAGATGCTAAACCAACAGAAGAAAATGTCAATAAGAAACCAGCTGAAGCCCCTAGTGCTCCTGTATCTGGTTCTGATACCTCTGGTAAGTCAGGCGAAGCTGCTATTGCTCCTATTGATGATTCGCTTAGAGTAGTTAGAGACACCGTGGATGAAAAACAAAATGCTGCGGTACCAAAAGAAGAAGTTAAAGCAGCCGAACCAATTGCTCCTCAGGCCGTTTCAACAGAAACAGACAAGAAGGAAAATGCCGCTAAGGAAGCAAAATCAAATGAATCAACTGAATCAAAAGAGATTAAAGATGTAAAAGAATCAAAGGGAGTGCCCGTTGCGCCCTTTCAATCTGTCGAAGAAGTGAAATCTAACGAAGACAAACCTGAAATTAAGACTGGGGAGAAGCCGATCAACGACGCACCCGCAGCTAAGAACAGCTCAGAAGAGAGCGGCGAGAGTACCGAAAAGAAAGACGAAAGTGGAGATTCATCAGAAGAAAGTGCAGAGAAAAGCGACAAGGAAAAAATTTCCAAGTCTTAGATTAGTCTGGAGGTAGTGTTTGGCGGCAGGCGTGTGTCGACAGGCCCTCGACACGCGCCTCCCGCCCGGGGCGGTTACGCGCTCCGCAGTAGCTAGTGTTTGTGATGCTTTCCCAAGTGAGTGAATGGCGAGCGTTTAGCCACCCTCAACCCCGATAACCCGACTATTCACTAGTTGTAGAGACTTATTTAAATAGTGGAAAACAAAAACAGTACTTTGTAATTATAAATTTTCGAAGTAAATTATCGAATTTCCGGTACTATAAGTAATAAATACGTTTTTATAATAAAATAGTTGTTTTATTACAATTTATATCAATTGAAATGTTAATAGCATGTTTTTGAAATGACAAAAGGATGTTAATGTCATGAAGAACAAATCAGACATTTATTGCATGTATACAAACATGAAGCACAGATCAGAGAACCAATTAAAAATTTAAATAAGTATATAATTAAATGTTTATAAATCAATTTACACTACAAATAGAGAAAAAATATAAATCTGAAAAATATAATAGCTCCCAAGGGACAGAGGCCAGATGCCAGTCATTAACACAGTATTAAGAGATTGGCGGAAAACATGTTGCATAAAAGAAGGATGCAATATTAAAATTGGTTGGTAGAGAATGCTACAGAATGCTATAATTCTACACGGTGGAATTAATTCTACCTTTTGTAATTACCTAGTTCAAGTTTAACATAGTTTAATTAAGTAGATAAAAAGAAAATGCAAAATAAGCTGAAGTGCAATAGAAAACTCATTGCCAAGAATACTCCTATTATAGACATTTAAAATAGAAGCAGACACCACTACGCAACTGGATTCCAGTGAAGTTATAGATATTTATAAAATATCGAATTTTATGTTTAAGACAGCGTATCTTTAATATGGATCCATTATTACAAGAACTCATACAAGACAATAATAATATATTCATGAGACCCTCCTACCCTCCTTGTGACGACTATATAAGGCGCCGCACGTGACGAGGAGACTCACATAAACCCCCACTAAACAGCGGGTTTCGTACACCAGGGAACCTTGCAAGGAGGAATCCCGTAATCCCCACGCATGTGGGCCGCGCCCTTAATGGCAGCAAGCCGCGTAGGAAATGTCGAATTAATGAGAAGACAAATTTTCCTGCTGTCGGTCAAAGGAGTCAGACGTGTTCGGCGTAATTTGCAAAAGCTATATATTCTTTATTTTTCTTTAAATGTATAAATTGAAATTGCCAGTCGTGACAAATTTAAGTTTGATTATTTCGGCGGCGGAGGCCACATTACATCAAGTCCGCGTTCGTTACTTCGGAATTAATAATAAATTAAGTTATTGACCCCTAAGCGTACTCGAAGGAAACTTGCGAAACGATTTCACCGCGTAGTCGCGTATTTATCACTGACTTTATAAAAGGCAAGAATATTTATGCCGAACAATCGGCAAACCCACCTTTACGTTTATTGCAATACAATGTATAATATGCGCCTGATGTGATGCTGGTAATTTTAAAAGCATCTCACATGTAACCACGTCAATGTTTCGGCGCGTATTGTCGAAGATATGTATTTAACACATACACTTATTTATATACACACGAATTGATACCAAATCTACTCAATAGTTTGAAACTGTACCAATGATTTATAAAGGAAGAAGGTAGAACAGAGGTTCATCATTTTTATAGTTCTTAAGTTAAGATTTTAAAATAAGCACTGGAGGCTCAAAACTAGTAAATTGTGAAGCAATATCAAATGCGTTGTCTAGCAATGATATAGCTAACTTGTTAGCGTCTATAGCGTTCTTCCCTAGTTTCCCTTGTCTCATTTAATGTAGAACCAGCCGTTTGTGGTTAAAACACCACGCGGGTTTCATGGACGAGATAACGTTGCGTTGCATTTCATGGCATATTATCGTATAAGAAGAAATTTAAACAAAAATGTGTTTATTTAAGACCGTAAAGATAACCGATTTGGTGAAAGGCCACTCAATCGGTAATTTAGTGCAGACGCTCATAGAGACAGAGCCACATCCATTATTGATTCCAAGTTAGGCTTGCCTGCTTGTTCAGCCGGCTGAGTAACGAACGAGGCAAAAGGCCATATTCCTTCTTTATCAAACCACTGGGCTCTGTACCACCAAACTCAATGCTACTAGCGCATGGCGGTAGGATTTTTACTATTATCTATCTGTTATAACATATCTTCTTCCTGTTATAACTGACCATAAAATTGTCTGATCATATTATCATATCATTGGACGACCCCTTAGCCCAGTTGGTAGTGACCCTGCCTGCCAAGCGAGCGGTCCCGGGTTCGATTCCCGGCCGGGGCACACGTTTATGCGACAAACAAATGTTTGTTCTCGGGTCATGGGTGTTTGTGATGTCACATTTGTGTATGTCCACGCCGCCCGCAACACGGGAGACCTAGTAGTGCGGGGGTGTGAGAGTGTAAACGTTTATTTAAAAAAAAAATTAAGTTAACAATTATTAAAAAAAAAGTAGTTTCATCTCATGAAAAAACATTAACGGGGTTTGCTTAATTACAAACGTTCATTAAAGATGACTAAAGAAGCTAAGCCTCACAACATACATACATATCTCGGTTTTAATGTTAGAGAGTAAAGTAATCCCTCCTTGAATTACCGCGACGTACACAGGCGATGGTGACCAGTTACTTCAAACGCCATGGCAGCTCATTTATACTGTACTAATGACGAAAGACACCTACCTCTCCAGTTAGCATGTAGCACAGAAGCACCCCGAGGGACCACCAGTCCGACGTGTGACCGTAGGGCTCGCGGCTCAGCACTTCAGGTGCTGCAACAACGCAGATCGACAACTGATCAATGGAAGCCCAAGCACACCTTACATGGCAACATAACGCCTTATGATTCGATCGAATATTGAGTAAATCAACAATCAAAAAATGTATTTTCTCCGTCGAATTTACTCGAACAATATATTTTTTACTGTACAGCTGCAATTGGTATTTCACAAGCCTCCGTAAACCGCTTTAACACTGGTCAATTCCAAACAACACGATACCTTCTACAACATCATTCGATTCGATTCAATGTTTCATGAAATAACATTAATATTTTTATATAAAATAACATTAGTATAAACCGATATAATTATAAGTTATAAGTCAAGGGTGAAGCTAATGCAGAAAATGATTATATCATATTAAACAATTATTACACCAGTATTCCCATGAGAAAAATGAAATCGGGAGGTAGTACTGAGTAATAGAAAATACCGTCTACAAATATTTTTTCACAATACATATATTTAGTAATTAATAAGTTTAGTATATATGAGTCTATCGGATCCTATGAGCTATGATAGCTTTATTCCGCCACTTGGGAAAAAACGTCAAATCTTACAGCTAGCTTTTCTAACCGCTAGTATTTTTAAGTTTGGTGTTCTAAAATTAAATAAATCAAAATTGAAACTTGAAACAAAGCTCAATAAACACATTATTAAATATACAGGAATGAACGTCAAATAAAATATCCTCGTTTTTTGTTTTTACGTATGATTTAAGCTAAAAAAACAAGGTGACTCAGTGCAAATAGCTACATATCAATTGAAAGGCGAGGTGTGGAGAGTAACAAGTTCATGAGGTAACGTGTCTATGAAAAGTGGGGTAAAAAGCGTACGCAGAAAATAATACCCTAAGAGCATTAATTGTATTGTCTATACTCATACAGAAATATGTACGTGACATAGGGTGAAACTTATAACATTAATTAATGAGCTTATTATGAACAATGAAGCTGTGCTACAGTGTCTCAGTGTTCACTTTGGAATATAAGGCGTTATGTTACTCAAACAGGTCCAAAAAACAACCAACCATTCATGCCTCATGTGCTGCACGCAACAATCACACCTGCTGTCATACAGAACCCATGTCAACAATTATTTTAAGTATTAAAAAAATATATATTTACTTTTATTGGAGGAGATCCATCTTGCTGTGTAGCACACGAGTACATTTCTTCAGAACTTCACAATAGGCTTTGATATGCTGGTAGATTTATGTCAGACATTTATAACGCTTTGAAACGTTATCGTTTTATTGGTAACGTCAAGAAATAAGTAAGTCACTAGCAATTGGAAATAATGTCCAAATTGTTAGAATAGTTTGTTTTAAAAACATACTCAAATGGTTGCTTTCAGGTTACATGGTACTATTTACACGCTGCTAGGGAACTTAAAAAGAATTAAAGATTCCTAGTTATATTCCACTTGCTTTGTTACTGTATGGTTGAAAACATTTTTGTTTTATAAATTCATAATGTTCAATATTCAGTATTAAATTTTAACGCAAGTAATATTATGCCCTGTGCGCGCACATATATATTTATATCTCTCTGAAGGTCTTACATATACATATAAAATATATACATAACAAAAAAAAATACCCTTAATAACTATGGATAAACATTTAGACCGGTCTCGGTCTAAATAAAATAGTATTGCACAAATATTGTTTGAACTAAAACTTTAGTTTACTTAAAACTGTGAGACTCTGAAACACTTGACAAATATTTTTTTATTATCCAATAATAATTATTTTTAATCAACCGCTTACGCAATTTCAATACTATTTTTTGTTTTTAAACGACACATTCTGCAAGAAACAGTGATGCTGAGAAATTTTACAAAATGGAATTATTCATAATGAATTTAAAAATATCAAATATAAAACAACAATTGATATTGTTATTTGAATGCGTGCAGCCATCACAATGCACTCGTGTATAACCCGACAAAACGTGACAGGACATCAATATATGAAGTCACGTCATTTGGATATTCTTATGTAAATTTTGTTGTATCTTCAAATTAATGAGTCTGTATAATAATACCAAATAAAATTACTACTCTTCACGACACAAGACGTCATAATTACCATACTTCATAATCAAGTTCATTTCAAAGTACAGGATGCACTTTTTATAAATATAACAATTGCCTTAATTTTCAACACCAACCTATATAAATGAACAATAAAAATAAACGGGAAAAAGATAAAAAAAACAATCGTAATACTTCATCGTTTTATTCACATATTTATATAAATTATCACAAGACTAAGAATTCTGTTTATTTTTGAACTCGTACCATCACAACATATATTTTTTGTCGCATCCTCATTCACTTCAATATTCAACATTCATCATACACGCTACGTTAAAATATGCATACGTCTAAACCGTTTTTCAAATAAGGCCATAGCGAGCGTGTTCGAGTTAAATTCACAATATACTGTTCAATATACTTTAACACCAGGTACAAAAAAGATTTATAATCGATCAACTTTGTCGAGTTCCATCATTCTTGAGTTATTCGACAATTAAACGTGCACAAGATAATCTGTTTTACTGACGTGAAAAGTGCATATTATTGTTAACAATGACAAAATCGCTAAGCTGACGTTACGTCGTATCGGATGATGTCACGATTTTGTACATTCAAACTGCAATCGTATTGTACAGCCTCATCTTTGGTGACAAACGTAATTCTGATAAATAAAGGTACAAAATAGGAAACTATATTCCAATTGAGATGCAAAATCACTAAAGCTAGTCACATAATGAGGTAGGAAAGTAAATAATCAGAAGTTCAATCATGGATGGACTCACTGTACCGTCCGGTAAAAACTAAAGCGTTCGTCGGACCTCGTTACGTCGATTGATAGTTCGGAACAATTTCACTGATAGACTCCGTCAAATTATTGATCAAACACAAAGCGATAGAGCCGCAGACATTTACATAGACCCCACGGGGCGAACAAAACGTCGGCACCATGAACTAAGGTCAGAGATTAATATGAAGGGAACCGTTCACAGCTAGATATATATGCGATTAATAATTTGACACTACATCTAAAGTATTCCTAAACTCTATAACACTTTCCATGCACCGAGTCAACTCAACTATCTTCTCACTATCAACACCGACGCTAGCTGCCCGACGGTAATATTACGACAACTGTTATGATACAGACAGACACTGACAGCGGGATAGTTACACACTTCAATTGAAATATATAAAGTTCTCGAAATTCCAAACACTTAGAAACATACAGACCAAAGTTATAAAAAAAAAATCTAGAACCGAACACAACATCTACACTGTTACACAAATATAATAAATATACCGAGGTGTCGTTTAATATCCATTTACTATTTATCTCAATAATATTCTACGATCTATAATCATAAAATTATAATTTAATAACTATATTTTACAACATTTAATATTTGCATGTCGCGGGCAATATCACAAAGCGATTTTATTTTAATATAAAAAAAAAACTCAAGTAACAGTCAAATGACTATACGAAGACACGCCGAGCGCGTAACGGCTCAGTTACTTTATTCATTTTAACGAAACGATTTCAACTTTACATCGATTCTTAAATA
>DWPT01008375.1:0-10238 GCA_018251895.1 Agathymus mariae mariae
ATAATTGTTATAGATACAATAAGAGTGTAGTGTTGGTCAGTGGTGTATTTATTATACGTGCTCTAACAATATATATTTAATCATTATCAACATCAAAACCCAAAACTGTCCCATAGCTGGGCTTGGGTTTGCTCTTCCATTTTGTGAGTAAAGACCATAGAGCATCACGCTAGCTTAGCGCGGACTGCACGTAGTAGATTTCACGCATGTTTGAGAACATTACGGGAATCTCAGGTAAACTGGTTTCCACGTGGGGTTTTTCGTCACCAAAGCAAGTGATAAATAATTTCTAAAACTAATGAAATTTGAAATTCAGAGAAGGATTCTAATCCGCGTTTCGAGTACTGGGAGTTTAACGCGTAAAGTTATTTGGTACTGTGGACATAAAAGTACCATACTATCATGAAACCAATAGAGTTATTTGGTACATACTGTGGACATAAAAATAACATACTATCATGTCAGTTAATAAATTCAAAGTATTCCCCCGATGGTACGCTCGGAAATCTTGAAAGAGTATGATATGGTTCATTTATGTATGCAATGAAACATTGACGAAGGTAAAGGGAGCAACCTATAGAACGAGCGTGTGTGAGTTAGGAAAAGTTATGTTTGCGTTTTCTCACCGCTTTTCAGTATATTTTTCATCGCACCAACATGGTATCTATTAAGAAAATTGCACGGAAACATCGATCCTTTTATAATGTAGATATTTTCCATCTGACGTTTAGCGGTTACATTAGCCCATTGGTATCAATAAACTTCAGATTTAGGTAGAGATGTTGAGCGATGATAGCTTTTGGTTCGTCTGAAAATCGATTAATCGTAGGTCTGAGGTCCCTCGCACGCACGCTTCAGATCTTAGAATCAATTTATAATTTTCTTCGGTGGAAAATATTGTTTTGAAGCCTTTATACTTGCCGAGTCCGAGTGGATAGGAAGCTTAAAATATTCTTCTGAGAGGTGATGACGCACAATAGGTAATCAGATGATTTTAAAATGAGTTTTCCGCCCGAGGTTAGTTTCTCTACAATGAAACAATTTGAAACTTAGTAAGACAATTAAAGCATTCAGTTGTAAAGAAAATATTAACGTCTACTTTAAAGCAAAGAGACTATTAACACAGGCGATAGCCATTAATCATAATTTAAAATTGGATATTAATTATTTTGTTATCGTGACAATTGTAAATTGTCCTGGAAATCAGATATACCACAAGCTGTTGCTTTTTTCTAACAATTCTGAAGCAAAGTGTAGTTTAGGTAATGTATGTAGAATGCGTTTCAAAGTTTTCTATTATTCATTCGTAGTAAAAATCCATGGTTTAATTGAATTTACAAAGAAATACTGGTTCAAAGGACTTATTGACGACAATGAAACCTATTTCGATTTCACAGCGATTGCTGTATTATTTAATTCTATCACATCTGGGTCCTTATAACTCTCTTCAATCCGGATCGACGTTATGTAAGTTGAGTGTAACACCCGAGCTTCTCGTAAGCTACGAACAATCTAGAATAAAATGTCTTCATAGGATCTGGATGTAAGAATGTCTGTATTTTAATGTGTACCCGGCTGATGCAATTTTTGATTAAAGACGAAGGACTATCAGTGCTTTTATAAATTGTGATTTTTTGCAACGCAACTAAATTTAATTAATTATTTAAATTAAATTAAATTAGTAATTATTCAAATTTAAATTTATTTCGTGTATCTCGAAAACGAATCATTTTGTATTTATTTTGCTTCTTAAGTTTACCTATATGTCTGTAGTTATGTTTCCTGTGAAAAACGCGATTTTATTGAAGTAAATTAGCGATATATTTAGTGAAATCGATGTTAATAGTATTCATATAATATTACATGGAGATTGTACTAGTAGCAATTAATAATTGAAACACCGTATTGAAATAAAATATGAATGTATTTCTAAATAAAATAAATGCACATTGAATTTATAATTTCTGTAACAATATATTTTGTATAAATGATATGTAGATTAAATAAGAAATTGACATGTACATTTTGTACATCACGTTTCCATTTCTTCATTAATATTTCAGAGTATAAATCACAAAATATATGTACATACATATCCGAGAACACTTTTCAAAGAAATTTTGGAATAGCAGATTCTGTTGTTGCGTGTGAAATTATTTCACAACATAGACGAATGAGTTTATAATTAAAAATTAACAACACAAACAATGAGATTTTAGATTTAGAGATTACGTAAATGTATGCCAAAGACTGGCATATCGATCATAATTTCAATTTTTTTTTCTACATGTATTTTTATTGAAGTTTTTCATATAGTACATTTAATGTACAGAATGTACTTGGTTTAATCTTAGTCTGAGATTGCTTTGGAATCGCGTGTGTGGCCTGTAACATCGCGTAGTTATACTCTTTAAGAGGTTATTTTGTAGCGTCTTGGTACGTTGCGTCGTTCTATCAAGTCTGTACTCAGTTCGATATATCTTCATGTGTCTTTGCGTATGTATTTTACAAGAATTACATTACATTACATACGTAAAGACGTAAAAATGTTTTGATAAGGAATATAAAATTACCTCTGGAAATTAGAAAAAATTAACCTTGCCCGACTGTTCGAAAAAGGGCAACGTTTTTCAGATACAGATAATTTTATTTAAAAGAGTATATTTTCACCAGCATATGAGAGGGTTGGAGGTTTTGTGAATTAAACATTCCACGAATAAACAATTTATTTCACCACGAGCGCCATATATGGTCGATTGAGAAGAATGAGATGGATCTGCTTCTTAAATAATGATGAATCTTGATGATGATGAATATGGCTTAAAAAGATGTACACACGCAGTCCATTTCGGAATCTTTTGTTTTTCGTTTTCTTTGACTGTCATCATGTTGTTTTTTACCTATAGAGAAATACGGAGATGTACCTACAGACACAACTCACGTCGAAGATGTAACGGCCTGGTGAATGGCACCGAGTGAGCTTGAATGTGAATATTTTAAATACTTCTGAAATATTGTTTATTGAAATTTGTTTTAATATTTTTTCGAAATACGTCTTTGGATTTTGTTCTCACTTTTTATGGTATATTTTCTAATAAGTTTGTTTTTTTTTTTTTTTATAAAGATAGAAAATGTACCGTGCAACAACCAACACAACATAGATCATGATTACCAATATTACAAGATTAATTGCGCACATTATCCGTTCTGCGTTAGTAAATAATGATGTTTCTAGCCTTGGTGTTCTCCTTAAGGTGTATTGTGTTTGCTTTTGGTCATCTTCATTGCTGTATGAGTATGTTTGTAGATATTATGTATATCATAAAATACCAGTATTTTAACGTCTTTCTGTTTTTTTTTCTGGTTCTGGTGTTTCCGACTGTATAGCGCAGTTTGTATTGCTTACCATACTAAGGGCGCCAAGTTTCTGTACAAGGAAATATTTAGTGAGTCATAGCATATTAGGGAGGGATTACACATGCTACGCACTACGAGCACTTTTACATAAACTCTCATGTCCTCCTTTCATTATTTGTGATTCACTCTGCTCTTCGATATCATTTTCCTGGTAATTTGTAATAAATGAAAAGACAGGTCGTGTTGTTTGTTAACGAGGAAGCGGTAAAAAAAATTACTGACTGGTTGTTCAATATTGTAATCCAAATATTTAATCGTTAAAGGCTAAATAACCTTGTGAACATGCATGGGGAACTTAACAAGGCCTAATGAGCTTATGTACAAGTTTTTGACAGTTTATTTATCGATATTATCATTAAGATAAAACATACTTGCCGTTCCGGTATGAGCGTAAATTGCTGACACAATTTTTAATATTGCAGTTGTTCACGATCAGTTCAATATTGTAATCTTGATTTATGATTTATAAAAAACTTTAAATCTTTACATTGTCCGTTGTTCAGCAAGCTAGTTTTTGGATATAAGAAAAAATAAGGAAATAAAGCTCAAATAAACGCTTCTTGCGTCAATCTTTGATACGAACTGTCCATCTTTTTTTAATAATGTGCCAATATTATTACGGAAAATAAATAAAATCAAATTGAGTGACATTAACGTGTGGTTAGTGCAGAGGACGACCGACCATTCGCTAAGAACTAATTTGGAATTTCCTCCTCGCTTCTGTGGCTGCTGGCGTTCAAATTGTTGGATAGTTCGCGAACTACGATACTGACAACGAGTTAGCGTAGTTGGAATAAAATTTCAGTTCTTACTGGTCTTCGTTATGTAAAATTTGTTTTGGCGTCTACTTCTTACGGTGATAATATCATAGCATATCATTTGAATCCTACGAATTGTCGACTGTGTAAATTGGATTTTAAATTATTTGTTATAAGGAACATAATGCATTCAACTTCATGGCCACGGCAGGATTACTGTGTATTGTGGACAAACTCTTGGTTGAAATACAAAATTATATTCATACTTACAGATGACGTCTGCTGAAAGTTCTGGCCTCTCTAGATACCTACTATAGAAGTTACCATTCGATATTAATTTCTTCCCATCATAATTAAACGTATTGTATTTCTTGAATATATTAAGGTGTTAACATATATCATTATTACTTGAGCTAAACAGAATCATCGACAAAACGATAAGGTAACCATACGACGCTTGCTGTAGATATGAAGGCTATTGTGTAACAGGTAATTACGAAGACGCTCGCGGCCACCAGACAAAAGAAAGCGTCTCTGTCGGTGATTGCTGCAGATAATGAGCAAGTTCCTGAAGATAAGTATTTAGGGTAAAAATATAGATAACATTTCATTTCATTTCAATATTGTTGTAAATGGCGAGCATGGTTAAAACTGTGTAACGGTTTTATGATTTATTTATGTTTAAGTGAGGAGATTATTCGAACAAACTAGATAAGTTTATATAATCTAAGAAATAATGATGATTCTGAGAGCTTTGTGAGACGATGCAGTTACTTAACGTAAGGAGCCTCTAATGTCATTCCCCTCTACTTCGTTTTGAGTTGCTAAAATGTTGCTCTGATAACTATATCAATAAATAAAATTGCAGTTTGGCTCATATAAATATTGAGGATATAAATTATATTGATATCAATTTTTTTTTAATAACAATTTCTACGTAGAACAAGAAGTTTTGGAATCGTAGTCATCTCTTAAATGGATACATGTGTCATAAGTCGTTTCATTAATTGTCGACTTTTAAGCTCTCGTGAACTCGTTATTTCTTATCTTTATAGCATATAACTGCTTTTTTGTAGGTTCAAAACTCACATATTCATAGGAATAGAAGTTTGACACACACATCTTTGAGTGTATTAGGGAGAATTCACAAGTACATAGGATTCTGAATTACGTTTCCCTTCATTACAACAAGCAATAATTCAGTTTTAATTCATATAAAATCTTAAAATTAAATCTGCTTAAAGTATATGAATCTAAGTCTCATGTGAAATACTATAGTTCAAATCATTGGGAATTTATGTTGCTGGAAAAGTTTAGTTAGTTAGTTAGTATAAGAAAACTGTGTTGGTTTATTAATAACTATGGGTAATTATAGTTTCTTCGCGTTATTCTTACTGTTACTATTTTCGAGTATATATACCTATACGGAAATTAGAACATTAAAACGAAATCAATAAAACAGACGTTATATTTTGTGCATGTGACATTTTATCTCCTACAAGCGTATTTCATTCCGTATACGGCATGAAGACAAGCGCGGGTGAAAGATTAATGCGAGGTGCGACGCGTCGGACTGAGACAAAGGGTCGGCATGGCGCGGTAGCGGCACACGCGCGCCTATAGTAATCCATGGGGAGTTAGAACGGCAATTTCATTGTTACGAAAATTTTTAATGTGACATTTGTGTGGGAGGATACTCGTATATTTGAAAATGTTTTTTGGGAAACAAATACTAATTTAATATTTAATACTTATTTAATAATAGTAAAAACGGATTTTTAACTGAGTTAACGAATGAGATGAAGACAAATTATAATAATAAATATATTAAGAAACAATATATTTTTTTTATTTTTGTGTGGTTGGCGTACACAAATAAGATATAAATATTCTGCCACGGCGTAGAACGTAATTCAGAAACTTCCGCTCGACTGAGCTATCTAAAGACAACAGTTTGATCTAATATAAACATATCGTTGTATATACATTAAAACCTTATATAATGCAAACAAGCCCCAGTACATAAACACAAAATATTTTTGTTTTCGCTATAGAGTCTTATCTTATGATTAAACGTTGGTTGGTTTAGCAAACTTATTATGATAATATGTCGCGAAAATGTTCCTACCGAAAAAAATGTTATATTTATTTTCAAAGGATTACTCTAACACGTGATATCGTGCGCGGTCTTTTAATACTGTATTGTTTTTCACCCTGCGAAAAAAAAGAAAACAATGGAACCAATTAGTGTGCAAAAATGGACTGAAAACTTTTCTATAGTCCTAGAAGTTTTAATTTTCCGGAATCGAGCGAACCTCCTAAAAAGGGATGCTGTCAAAGGGCTGCTCAAAAGTTTGGAATGGCAAAGATTTTTCATTTAAACAGCTCAGATTAAGTAGATTCACCGTCCTACCATTTATATTAAAGGAATTTACATAACAATATATATCTTTTTTCAAGGAATTATGCTTTTTATTATGTTTATAGCCGCGCTGGCTTTAAGAAATTTTAACTTTGTCAGTGATGCCCTTGTTGTTGAGGATATCCATGTGAGTTTGACTACTAACAATTAACTCGCCTGCTTGCTTGTCAAGTAATAACATTGAAATTATCGGTACGAACAAATATAGCTGATGGCATTTAGTTCGATGAGTCAATACCCATCGGAACAGTATGGCGGGGAGTACTCTAAGTTTTCTTAATAACAAAAGGTCTTGTAGTGGGGTCCTTTTGGATAGAGCCATGGATTTTTTTGCACGATTCACGTAATTTTACATTTATTTGGAGAAATAATACTATTGCTATTTTATTTTTTTCAGATTTAGGCTGCAGAAAAACTCTGTCAAAAGATGGCTGGAAAGTTTTGAACTATCCCGTGAGTTCTTTCTTTTGCCCTGATTGCGACGAGAGAAAAAATCGCGTCAGTTTTTCCTTCGCATTTATGAATGTACCGAAGCTCAAACGAAATTAAATCCGTCTTTTTAATGATGCTGTAAACTGGTGATTTCAAAGTATTATTGAAATAAAATGTTAATTATGAGATTGTATCCAATAGAGGTTACGGTGTTTATTTAATTAACATAAACATTAGTTGTCAGCACGCGACTGGAGAAGATATAAAAATCCGTTTAAAATGAAAGGTAAAATCCACTAAGACTGTAATAACTGTCGTTCAGTTGAGTAGAGCCGTTACTGTGGGTAATGTCGTCACTGAAGACGGCTTAATGGGTTATTACGTGGAATGACTCCACTATCAGCGTACTTGCTTTCCACTTTATTAAGCTTTACTCCGAAGTTTGTTTATAACCAGCGATATCATCGCAGTGTTTTTGTGATTTTTGGTTTATACTGTTTGTTAAGAATTATTATTGTATATTATGTTGCCATATATTAATAGATGGGTTCGAAGAAATCGCTGCACATCAATAAGACCCCCTTCTGTACGGTTGCTTTCTGTCATTTCTGTCATTCTAAGTACTTAACAATTTCAGTATTTTTCAATTCAACCTCTTTCTGAATTTGTATTGCATTAAACTACTTGATACAGTATGATTCTAGTTCTGGTTTATGTACTCTTTAAATAAAACATAAATGTATAAAAATATGCTGAAATTTTTCCAGAAGCATTCCAACATCCTTGGAAGGGACACTACATCGCAAGTGGTCACCAGCAATTATGCTTATCCACAAAACCGATTCAACTCTGATCAAGATGGAAGTGGTAGGCCCGTTTGATACCGGCTTTTTGACACTGCACTATCAGTTGATTCTAGAACTTACTTGGCAGCTAGCTAGATGTAAAATTACTATGTACGGGCACCTTCACGATTGACTTAGTTAGTATAGAACACAATGGGCTACAACGGGATGGACTGTACGCAATAGCATCGTTTGTTTTTCAGCGAACTGTACGTAATTATTATCATAATCCATAATTGTGTCACTGCTCCTTTCGGAACTATTCTCAAAATTACTGGAGGAAAGGACGTAACTTTGACAATCTTCGAGATCATTACGTAAAACTATCAGATACGCATGTTTATTTGCGATATTTTCCTTTGCGGAGCAAGTGACAATTGATTTCTAACTAGTGATTGTCTGGTGCTCGAAATTCGACGGCCGATTTTGGCCGTATTGGGGCGGTCTAGAATACTGTTCTCAATCCCATGCTGGAAGAACAGGCTATGTCGTAAGAGGCGACAGGAGCAGAAGAAGCTCTGCCGGCATGGGTTTGGGAACAGTTCTAGGCGGCCCCAATACGTTATTGTTATGATATTATTATTGGTAGGATTATTTTGTTATTATCATCAGATACGGAATGGTGGCAAAGTAATTGGGATTCTTGTATGGACGTATCTTATATTAACTAGTAGTTCCTTGTAACTTTGCCGTAAGTTAATATAATTATGTAGAATTTTAAAATGTTATCCTACATATTGTAGGGATCGTATAAATCATTATTACAATTTTCAATTTTTGTATCTTACGAAGTCCCGCCGTTTGTGTAGATTATTTTCTCATTTTTTTATTTCATTACTATAGGTGATCTAATTGTATTTGTGTTAGGTATACTTTTTTGTAAACAAGAGTAATAAAATATTGTAATTTAGTTGACTTATTGTTGCATATTAAATAACTAGATATCAGTCGGCGAGTTGGGTATAAAATGCCCGCGTTCGGTAGCGTGCGTTCTCCCACAGTAGGTGTCGGTCTTTCTGAAGACACGAGTCTCCTACCGATGACACCTTCAGTGTCACTTTTACATGCGGATGCCCTCTAGGGGGTACCGCTAGCACCCCCTTCCCAGGGGGGGGCCGCGTCCGATGTAGCTTTAGAGGCCGCAGGGCCAAAAGCAACCCCGGGTGGTGTTTAGTGGGTAGGCCCCTAGGTTTATCGGGAGGCCCACATAACCAGCGCAGCCGGCTGCGCTGGTATGCATGAGCATTCACCACCCCCCTCCCGCGCATCTCTGGAGGCCTTTTTCCTTTGTCTGGGCGCAAAAAAAAGCATGCGTTCACTTTACGGTTAACACTCGTAGAGTCTACTTACCCTGATGATGCTCCGTTCCAAAGCGAAACACGTGTTGGTGACGGTATGTACGTTGGTATATACTTTAGTTTATCATAACTGCATGTTTTCCTTTGTGGGAGGGAGGGAGGTTCTATGCATGTAGAGAAGTATATACCAACATACATTGTGCTTGCGGACTGTTGCAAAGTAAATGAAAATTAATTTATTAACAATGAATTTCCGCAAAGTAACGCCTGATACTATCAAGATGTGCTAAGGAGTTGCTTTCGCCATTCCTTGTCCTCGGTGTTAAAATAACTTTTGGAAGCGGTAGTGGAAACAAAAAAATACGTGAATACTTAAGTGTATTTCAAAGTGTCTATATTATAAAATAATTTAGAATTAGAATTTTTGAAATTGTGGCTTTTGCTAGTTATTTTACGATGGGACGCGTACCTCGCGACAGGTACATAGAATGCTTATCAGAACGGATTTATAGCGTATTTAACGTTAAGCTTTATTGCTTAGTTTATGGTAATATATACGTGATTGTACGCTTACGGCTGGATATTCTGGAACCAGTCATAAACTAGCATAATTTGAAGTTATGAAGACAACACACGATATTTTAGGATACACTTAAGACGAAACTGGATTTGTTAATGCCATTGCGATATAAGATGTTTAGTTTTAATGACTTATTTTGTGATAAGACCACATTTTCTATTGTTAACTGTTTGTTAACTTCACATCAAATTGAACATAAACTTCATTAGTTTGTGTACAATTTTAATGAGCTTTGTTAATTAATTTTCTTTAGTTATCAAATATTGTATTGTCATTTACCATAGTCTCCCTATCACCCTGTGTTTGAGTGGTAGAAAACGCAAATTATCATTAAGTCCGCCGTTTTTTAACTAGTTTCAGGAAATTACAACTGTAGTGTAAAGAGTATAAAATGTAGGTATCTATCTAAAAACATGTCCGTGTGGTGTCCGGATTCACTTTGTAGAATAGCACCACTCCCGTTCTTCCTGGGATGTCGTAAAAGGC
>DWPT01008376.1:0-10237 GCA_018251895.1 Agathymus mariae mariae
GGATTAACAACTTAAAACTAGTAATTGTAACATTGAATAACTCTATACGAGTTGTTAATTAATTTGTTACCAAAAAGTAACGACATACAATATACATATTGTTGAGTATTAGCAAATATGTCGTTAACTATCAAAGTACCTACATTGTACTTTTAACCGTTGATTGCGGCCTGTTTTTTTTTATTAATAAATTCAGAGAATAGAGACCAATCTGAGTGTTGAAATTCTTATGCCGTTATGAACGTTGCAAGACGATCGACAATGCTCAACAAAACAAATGAAAAATGTTTTGTAAATGTAGGAATCTAACTTGTGACATATTAATATTATGTTTAAATTACCCAAAATCGTTCAGGTTCAGGTCATTATACTTTGTACCGTTTCGTCTAAGTCGAAGGGCACACGTACAGATTTTTAGTCAGCCTATCTAATTACTAAGCTTTTTCTACAATTAATCATGAAGATGTTTTTACAGAGTTCCGGTAAGAGTGTGAAGGAGCTTGCACAGAGTTGTTCACAGGTTTCACTCTTAGCTCAAAGTTCGTCGGTAAACGCTACTAAGGTAGTAATGGGATGTAGTGATTTTAGTGTGGCTCGCGTATTCACCGACCGGCTATTATAATGAAATAACACTAGAAAGGATAATAACTAAAAAGTAATATTTTAAACAATTTAGTATGTACATATTGGTGGCGGCTGGCAGTCGGGAGAAAACCATCATGATATAAGTGGCATGGACGAAGTCACATGACATTATAAGAAACAAAACCGAGTTTAGAATATCGTGATCACAAAAAAATCTGAGAGTATCAGGATCATATTCGGAAGACTTCAAATGGCTGACCGATGTCACTCGAACTACGATCGTGTTAGTTACTTACAGGATAAATTTGTTTTTATTTTTGTTTTTTAAAATAATTATAATTATTATTTTATTTTTAAAATAATTATCAGAATTGCCTCTGAAGTTGATTGTGACACCGATTTCTGGCGTTACACAATATAGCGCCGCTGTGCGATGTAGTTGCAACCTCGGTATTTTACACAATTCGTGTGGCACCAACTGCTAACTATAGGAACTAATCAGTATAAAACCTTTAGTAGTACTGATTGAGTTATCAGTCTTTAGCTTCAGCGAGACTGATCTAGTCGAAAATATGAGGAGCTTTTTATCATGCTGCGTCATTTTGGTGGCGTTAGCATACGTCAGTTGCAGGGAGGTGGATAGGATACGGAGAGATGCTGATTTAGAGGAAGCTGCGAGTGATAAGGGTGGCAAGTGGGATAAGGGCGGTGGCCATGAGGAACACGAACATCATCACGATGATCACGGCAAGAAGGGACATAAAGGTTATAAGAGCCATCACCATCACGAGCACGGCAAAAAAGGCCATCATCATCACGAAGACCACAAAGGCCATGAAGATGATCATGCTGGCCACAAGAAGCATCATCACCATGATGATGGACATCATCACGAGCACCATCACGGTGAAAAGGGACATAAAGGACACAAACACCATGAAGAAGGTCATTATCACAAGGGACACTCGACCAAGGGTCATCACGGTGTTCACAAACATGATGAGTTCAAGAAAGAAAAACACTTTCATGATAATCATCACGAAGGAGGTCATCATGAGGGCCATGGCGGGCACCATGAGGAACACGGTCACAAGGAGGGCGGAGGCCACCACAAGGGTCATCATCACGGAGACCACCACCATCATGAACATGGCGAGAAAGGCCATCATGATAAAGGAGGACATCATCATGAGCACAAAGGACATAAGGAAGAAGGTGGTCATCATGACCATCATCATCATCATGATGGTCATGGAAAAAAGGGAGGTCATGAAGACCACAAACACTGGGGCTACAAGAAAGGCCACAAGTAAGCGTTAAATTGCTTATAATATACACTCAGTGCAAACCAAATTATTTTTTAGATTTAAGTCATTGTGAGAGCTTGATAAATAATGCTCTCAACTGGTTGTAAATGTTATTTGCTGATTGATATTTGTTAATAAAAATTCCGAGAAGATACTTTGTTTCTATTTAGTATATTCACTGTTGTAACCTCTCAGATACAGTTTTATAACAAGAGAAATTCACTTATAAGCTAGTTTACTTGATTCTGTTAATGTGTAAAATAGTCGAATCAAATCATTTAGTTGTTGAGTAAGGTTTAATAGTTTTTTGGTTGTATGCAAGTAAACAGTTTCGTTAAAAATATTTAACTAAGTCTATTGTTGTTATGTAGAAATATTATTGCACGTTTACTTTCAACAACAAAAGTTACATGAAATTGTTGGTTGTGGTTCACTGGCAATGCTTCCTGGCATGATAGGTAACTTAAAATATTGAGCAAGTAGACCGATACCAGAGATTGGCCTACATTTCTTGGGCGAAGAATTAGTCGCCGTTGCAATCAACCGCTTCCTAAAGAAAACATTGTAGAATTGAAATTGGTACGCTTTTCTAATTTCTGTAGGCACTCGCGGCTTACAAAAACGACTAACGCAATAATTCTGTGATTTCACTGATCAAATCCACAACTAAAACCACAGTATTGCAATATTAAATGTAGTGATTAAATGAACTATAATTAATGATTAGAGTTATCACAATAATGATTTTATGTTAGAATCAACTATATTTGATTTGTTAGATTACAAAACAAGATAATACGAAAACCACATAGTCATAAAGGTGGCAAAAGTACAGATAATTAATGTAATTGTTAATACTACCACTGATTAGATAATAAAAATATAAATATTTTCCGGTAAATATTATAAAAATATCTTAAAATTACTTGAACTTCAGTAATTTGAAAAAAAAAACGTAATTTTAACAATGAGTAATTTAATCTAAATCTTTAAATATAGTCAAGAAACGAGTAGACGGACAATTTAAAATGTAAAGTTATCCACGGGTGTGTAAGTCAATAGCACTATGAATCTTAACGAAGGGGGTGAATAGGCTTTTATAAGTTGGTGCTTTCAACATTTTACACATCACTATCAGGTGGGATTGTTGTCAAGCATAACCATTGCATTATTTTATGTAAAAATAATAGTAAATTAAAACTTAAAAAAACACGATTTAATAATAAGCCGAACTAAAATTTTAATATAAAGAGTTTTTGTTACAGCAATAGAAATTCCAATAATCAATTATGACTAATTAATGTGCAATAAGATTAAAATTAAGATTAAACTGTAATTTATTTTCTTAATTTTTAATTTCAAAACGACAAAAACGAACTATACCTTTATTAATTATATCATTGGTTGATGACTTTTTAACATATATTGATACGCCTTCTTTTATTATATCGACAAAGAAAAATTACATTTATCATCGTTCTGAGGATGATAAATACTTAACTTGCGAACTAATCTAGATATTTTCTTTTTATCCTGAAGATCCTAATCAAGACATCCAAACGGAACTATGAAACTATTGTATTGTCATCGGCTCTTGACCTCCGTGCAAATTTTTAAGCTGGTCAGACGACCAATAATTGCTGAAAACAATGTTGATAGATACTGTTACATACATACATACGTACATACATACAGGTCGAGCTAATATAAGCCTGTTAAAAAGGCATCAACCAATGAACCCGCTCTCAAATCAGACAACTTCTAAAGTTTTCTGATTGATTTTAGATTGCGGAGGATAAAAGGCAGGTAAAAATAAAAAAATAAGCAGGTAAAAATAATATACAGTGGACGAATAAATACAGTCGAATTTTTTCTGGGTAGTTATGTAAGTTGTACGTTTTATGCCTTCAAAAAATTATTTGGCTGTTTGTCCGTGTGGGAACTTGCATTATTGCGGTGCAAGATAATACGGCGCTTACCGTTATTTTAACGGAGTTAGTCAATAATTTCCGGTAAACAAATGGTCGTGTACCATTTACTATTCACGGTACGACAATTTTCTAAGGCAACAGTCGCCATGTGTCCAGTTTTATTAAAAAAAGAAACAATTATCCGCTTCGAGGCACTTTTCACGCGGTCCACTTTGGTTGGTTTCAGTTGATCTCGAAAAACCCATACGCTCGATTGCTGTTTTGTTTTGGGATTGTAGTTATAAATCCATGTTTTGTCACCTGTTACTATGTCCCACACTAAATTTGAATCCCTTTCGTTGTATCTAGCAAGCATAGCATAGCACCAAGTGATGCGGTCAGTTTTTGGAGCATCAGTCAAATTGTGTGGGATCCATCGAGAACGCAGCTTTCTCACACCCAAATGTTTGTGTAGGACTGACTGTATTTGACTCATTCCTTCGTCCAAAGATCTCAATATTTTTGTGCTTCACAGTTGTACACGGGCGACCTTCACGAATTTCATCATGGAAGTTCTGCAAGCCAACTATAAATAGTTGTCTTGCATGGTGCTTCTTAGCCAAAAGCAGACTGAAGTCGAATGAGGCTCTGCTAAGCTGTCAAATTACACGTCAAATCGTAAAAAATCATGCAACGAAAATTTTCTCGAGATAAACTGTGAAAACAATTGACAATCTGATGAAAAAACTTGTATTCTATGGCTAAAGAGTTCCATTTTTAAATGTAGTAATAAATTTTTAAATATTGTTTATGTAAGTGGATAATTCCGGTTACTTTTAGTGTGACCTTTGTATTATCATATTTGTAGACACTCGTATCTTTAAATTTACATACTTTTATTGCAGTATTTTGACGGAACTAATTAAAGAGGTTTATATTTTTTTGTGTTCTATTTTTATCTTATGTTAGATAGTTATAGTATAAAAACAACAAGCTAACATCCGAGCTTGTGGTTTACTATGCTGAACAACGGACGAGAGTATGGCGAACGGTTCTTCCTATTGGAGGCTGAATACAAAATCACCCAGCTTATATCCGACGGTACTTATGCATGGTTGTATGGTTTTTTACCCGCCTGGCTGGCTACCGTTCTTCAAAAACCAACCGAAAAATGTTTAAAGTATTAATTCACCTTTGATATGTCTATTTCTATAGAATGGCAATACCAGAGAAATTATACTACTAGTATTACTTATTACTATACTTATACTAATTTAAAACAAATTACGATTATAAATGAAAACGGAATGTTCACAAGCATATCACACCCTCAAGCCGCTGCGTATGTTTTTGTGATATCTTGTGCTTCTGGGGATACGGATTTATTATTATTGAAATGAGACATGACAAATTACATTGCATACTCTAACGTTTCTGGTTTATTGAATATGAATTTAATAATAATTTTAAACACTATTAATTTAAATCCCTAATATGATTATGCAAGCAAAATGAAACCAACGCGGAATGTTATTTAAAAGTACAGTAAAATTGAACTACTAATTTCTTTTCAAAATAACCGCATTAAATTATTAACAAATCAAATGCGAGCTCTCCGTAATCGGTAATGTAATCATGTGATAAAAACTTTAAAGTCGATCAGTATTAAGAATTATCCTCATGTGTGGTCTTTTTTTCAGTCTCTGTATCTTTTACTCCCTTATCGGATTTTTGAGTGTAGGTGTTCACCACTTTTCATTGCTTTCTTCTCCCTTCTTAGACGAGGTCAGACGCGTGACCTCAAGGTGGAGATGATAGAGGACCACATATTTCTCTATCATCTCCACCATGAATTACGAGCCGCCACGTTGTTCGGGACTGTTTTGCTACGCCTGCAGGCGTTTTTGCTGTCACCTAATTACCAACGCGTACTATGCTGGCGCCGCGTAGGTCAACCATATCCGAACGTACGTGTAGTACACCATTCGTTTTGTCCTAAGTGAAAGTATGGATGACAGCACCGGTCAGAGCATAGCAGGAGCAGCACGCGTCTGTTCCAAGACGCGGTTACAATGTTGTGCAATCCGCATCGTGCTATCGATGATGCATCTTTATTTTTGGATTGGGGAAAATTTTCGGAAGATACCTTGTCTCACTGAAATGTATCGGGTTATGTGGCATTCCTACCCACTAAAACCTCCACGACTGCTACCCGACGCATATGGGGAAGCACCGGGATCTCATATAAACTCGCCGATATCTCCCCTGGGTAGTAAATGACTAATCGCGCCTACGACTCCGTATCCCCAATCTCGGGATCGTTTCGGAACGGGAATATCGTCCGTCCCGCCGTTGCCGTCTCCGAGCAGGATCAGCCTTCTTCCGATCCCGCTCGGCAGTCTTCTTCTTTACCATAACGGTTTCGTAGAAGGAGACCATACCTTTGCATGCAGTATTCTCCGCCAGGATAGTCCTTATTATAGCTGGTGGGAAAAGATCTCTTCCGATCGCCGACGCGCCGTTCTGGCTTCCATGTAGGACACTCCTCGAACGTGTGTTGTGAGTAGTCCCGGTCCCCTCCACAGTGGTGGACATTCTCACGCCCGATCCGACACAGATACTCAGCGAAACAGTTATGTCCGGTGAGCATCTATGTCAACCGATAGGTGACTTTACCGTCCTTCCTCTCCAGCCAGGCCTTGAAACTTGACAATACGCTGGCGTACACCTTGAATCCTGTAGCCGTGTACATAATTCAAGGAGAACTTGCCGATACGCCGGCCGCCGGAGCGCTCGAGCTCCCTGTCTGTCACATCCCCGCTTCTTTGGCGTATTGTACGGCTTTGGGTGTAAACCCTCGTGTCCATTTCCGCCCGTATATGCGCCAGGACAGTATTGTGCGATAATCTCGTCCGACCCGGATAGTCATCCGTCGCTGTACGTCAGAAATTTTGGTTCTATAGAGCCGGACGCCGGACAGTCTGTGCGACCATACCGGGACGCCATAGAAGGCCATAGATTGTACGACTCCTGTGTAGAGGCGGCTAACTCGTTCCTGAGGGTCCCCAAGATTGGGCAGCAACCGGTGCAGTGCCCCAGCCACCCTCTCTATACGGGGGACCAACCCGACGAAGTGCTTTTCGAAGTCCCAAAGGCCTTCCAGGATACCGAATAAACTGAACTTTAACGTCACTAATGCGAATCGACGAGCTGGGTGGTTCCATTTTCCTAGGAAGCTTATGGAACCATAACGCCTTCGCTTTGGATGGCCCTAACTATCTAACTATAGTTATCCAACTTCAGCAACAACACGAGCCACACCAAGTTCGGTGAACGTAGCAGTCTTCTCAAAGGTATCCCCTCGGCTGGTATCATCGTATCATCTGCATAACAGACAACGCTGATACCGAGGGGGAGTCTGGCACGCAGGACCGCATCGTTAGCGAGATTCCACAAAATAGGTCCTAATACTGTGGAAATCCTGTGGAACTCCGCAACAAATATCCCTTTGATGAAGTATGCCATCCCGACCCATATATTGTATCAGCCTATCACATAAGTACGCCCCGACAGTATCACGCAGGTAGGGGGGCATGTTATGGTAGATCAGTGCTTCCCAGATTGCCTTCCAGGGCAGGGAGTTGAAAGCGTTGATGATATCTGTACTCACTGCCATCACCATCCTGTCGTTGCCAATAGCCTGCTCTGACAGAGAGCGGACGGGGAACATCGCGTCTACTGTTGACCGTCCCTGTCGAAAACTGAATTGACTATCTGACAAGTCGGAGCCCACTTGAGTCAGATGAATGATAAGACGGGCTAAGATTACTCGTTCAAACGATTTTCCGCCCTCATCCAGCAAACATATAGGCCGGTAGGCAGAGTCTGCGGCACTGCAACAGAACTAGCCTTGCTTTTTTCCAGTGAAAACAGTTATTAAATAACTGCCTTAATCTGTTACCATCTAGATACCATCTGCCCGGGATGCCATTTGGGCCGGGCGCTGTGTTGCGAGTTCTAAGACGCTTCGTCGCTCGTTCCATTTCTTTATCAGAAACCTCAAGTTCGCATTGCTGATGCGTCCTAGTTATTGAACGGTTGGCGGCCACACTACCTCCCCTCTTGGAGGTGTTCCTCAAGAGTTGGGATTTCATTATAATACAGACAGTACAGCGCTGGTGACGTGTAGCTCCCTTGTGATACAGCCGCATATATTGGGCGATGGTCTGAGGTCGCGTTCTTTACCGACACAAC
The DNA here is from genome assembly GCA_018251895.1 of Agathymus mariae mariae. Taxonomy (NCBI): domain Eukaryota; kingdom Metazoa; phylum Arthropoda; class Insecta; order Lepidoptera; family Hesperiidae; genus Agathymus; species Agathymus mariae. The sequence continues at coordinate 8,057 of DWPT01008376.1, forward strand.
GAACGACCGCCCATCAAAAAAGGACGCTAGCAGTTTAACTAACATAGCTGGTACGGACGAGCCCAACAATTTGTGTATGAGGCCAACATGCCACATGCGATCGAATGCATTTTTAACATCTAAGAAGACTTAGGCCATATGTCGCCTATAATTTAGCTTATTACAGAAAGGGTGGACTAGTAGCGCCAGCTGAAGCTTAGTCGAGCAACCAGGCCGAAACCCATACTGCTGGTCTCTTATATTAAGTGAAGTTATTATGTGTTTTAGTACCAGGCGCTCGAAGAGGTTCGCCAGTGTCGGCAGCACCGTGATGGGACGGCAGCTGTCTGGACAATGGTAGTCTTTACCCGACTTAAGAAGGATTACGACATTCCCTAGTTTTCAGATTTTCGAGAAGTGGCCTGTGTGAAGAATACCATTAAAGAGCAGGGTCAAACGTCGGGCCATTTATGAAGTCCTGTACGCGATTCCCTACGTGCTCGTGGTGCACGCGGACGGCAGGCAGACTTTTGTAATACCAAAGCTATCACTGACGCGTTCTAGGTCAGGAAATGAGAAGAATATACGAAAGAAAGTACTGGCTCTCGAGCTCCCAGCCAGAACACGAGTTGTTTAACGGCGGCACAAGCAGGAGTGTGTTAGCTAGCCAGGCAGGGGTCCAGGAAAGATAATAATAGTACCAATATTAAAATAAATGACTTAATAATAATGCATACCTATATAAATATACATTTTTAAAATTTTCATCCATAGAATTTAATCTATTTCTATTGTTTTTGTGTAAATTGAGCACCGAATTCGATGATGATATCTTTTTTGATATTTTTTAGAGATTTCGGTGAATCATAAGGATTCAAAATAAGGGTGTCGATACAATTTAAATATAAAAATTCTGGAAACGTATTGACGCTTCCAACGTTTAACAGGCATTGGCTTGACATTTTAAAATAGGTAATTAACAAATACTTACTAACAAATTACTACAGTCAATCAATAAGTTTTTTAATAGTTATGGCAACTTAAGATTTTATACCCATGCAAAGCAAAGCGGAGGCTAGATGATTATTATCTGTAAAGTGTAATATATGCAATAATAAATAGCTTATAAGATAGTTATAACTATAAGCTATTCATAGCTTATAGCTTTAATCAATAGCTCCGATGTGTACAATATATATTCTAGCTAGCGTAGTAAACTATGATGATGATAAATTTTTTTATCAATATTATGTGTTTATAAATCCATAGAATTATGAAAATCTTCGGATTTATTTTATATTCGTAACAACAATTTAATGAATCTGGGATTCAAAAACAAAAACATTCTGTATCGAAATTGAATTACATAAGTTCTATGAGAAAACTTTTCAATTGAAAATCTGAATTAGATTAAATTTTTTGCATTTTATTACATTGATGTCTTAATAGATCCATCAATGTAAACGGTAGATGTTTCCAGATTGTTCTGTCACAAGAATTCAGATATGCGTAAAATGCACAACCGCGAGCTTGTTGCAATAAACCGACGCGATTGTCTGGCGACAACTTGCTAGTCATGTCACAGCTTACACAACTCTTTATATAAAACTGCAGCACTATCAATAATCTTGTCAATATAAAGAAATAGTCACGCCGCATAAGGCCTGGTACCCCTGAATAAATGACTGACATGAGGGAATTAATTGTATTAGGATTATTAATATGTTTAACCTTTGCATATGCAGGACGTGTACCTCCCTCGAACCAGAAAAATAAACTTAATGAGACTGAACCTGATGAACCCAAAAACAAGCAATTAGTTGATCAGAACACTGCTGCCAGTGGACACAAAGACGCTAAAAATAACAACCATGCATATAAGAAAGGAGGGGGCAAGGAACATCATTCACATCATCAAAGTGATAGCGGAGAAAAAGGTCACAAGGGCTACAAAGCTCATCACCATCACGAGAAAGCCGAAAAAGGGTACCACGATAAAGAGTTCCACAAAGGAGAATACGACGACCATGGCGGTCATGATGAGAATCATCACCATGAGGACGGTCACTACGGTGAACATCATAAGGGCGAGAAAGGTGAAAAGGGCCAAAAGTATGAAGAAAAAGGTCATTATAATAAAGGACATTCAACCAAGGGACATCATGAAATCCATAAAGTCGATGAGTTTAAGAAAGATAAAAC
>DWPT01008377.1:0-10237 GCA_018251895.1 Agathymus mariae mariae
ATTCCTTACTGAAATTGATTACTTGATTACTGAAATTTCTTTCAGTATCCCCAAACCGGAGAAATATACAGTGAGGCAAAATTAGTGCGAACCTAAATATTAAAATATCGAACACAGATTTAATCTTGAATTTTACTTCATTCCACCTGAGGCTGAATCCTCAGTAATTGGAAATCAAAAAGGGTTTTGATTAGTAAATATTAGTTGTGTCGTTCGTTGTGTATCCGCGAATAGTGAATTTTCTGTATAATACAGGAAGTGGTCGTATTTTTAATCCAGTTATGAATATAAAAATTCAACTATCATCATTATCATCATCATGGAGTGTTATATTCATATTGAAGTTCATGAAGAAAAAAGTCAGCTTCCGGTACTCTCTTCGGTCTTGGGCTAACCTTGTCTATTCGTGTTTTTTTCTTTAATTTATTTAATATTTATTTTTAATCAACTTTAAAAGTTCAAAAATATGTAAGAATACCTCCACTTACATATGATTTGTCCTGTGTGTGAATCATTAGCCATTCTTTTTATTATTAATATCTTAATTATATATCCCTAGTAAACTGGTAATAAAAGTAATTGTAAAACTAAATGAATATCCAATAAAATACCTGATTTGATTTACTACGTAGTTCTCTACGGGGTCTGTAATTTAGTGTAGGAATATATATTTGCGGTCCGCCGACACGTTTAGCCGTTACGACATGATTTTCTCGAAACCCACGGATACTCAGTGCCGTGATACAGATACTAGATAAGTTGTATCTGTGAAGTGTAAAATGCGAGTTAATATCACTTTAATTTAGAAATCTGTTCATTGATTTTAGGTTCAAGACCATATCTGATCTGTTTGTGACTCGAAGGACTAACATATGATGATGTCATAGCGAAAAAATTCTTCTATACTATTTTTACTGGACGCTGGACTTTTAAACCCAATGGTGTTCTAGTTCGGTGGTACTTATTTACGTATGTATATTACTTATGTACGTATTTACTTGAACGGTTAGGTATTACCCACCTTCTAAAATCAACTATAAAATATTTTAACCTTCAGCTGCAGTCTCGGAGGGTCATTTATTAAGCGAGTTTCTCGTTTTCTTTTTGGTCGACATCGTGTTGCTAATAGTTTTTTTTTTGCTACGGAAGCCCCTCACCTGGATTGGCTACTTAACGTGAGGTGGCAAGTCTGCTTGTTTGTAAGTAGTTACTAAATCATAGCCTAAACTCCTTTACGTGATAACGCCAGACAATTGATAGTGAATGAGTACGTAAATCTTAATCTGTGTGGTTAGTGTTGAGTTTGGTTTCTATGCAAATAATAAAGCTATCGTCTGTTTCATGAAATATACAATCACTGTTCGAAACTTAATCATAGAATATTATTACATACCTGCTTGCATACAATCGTCAAATCATTTAAGATAAAAATTACCTAAGATGGCAAGTTGTACTTTTGTTTTCACGAGACATGGAGTCATTCGCATAACGTAAAATTAGTGTTTAGTCGCAAAATGAAACGGAACTGTCATGGTGTTCCATGTCGTTGAAACGATTGATAAGACTTGTCATTTAAAGGTCGCGTTTGGTTTTGTCAATGACTAAGACTTATATTATTTGCATAGAAACAACTAAATTTACAATACAAATAAACATACGTAATATAGATTTATTATGACCTGTGTAGTTTGTTATTTGTTTTAATAGTAATAGCGTAGTGGCTGACTGTCAATATTTTGGGTTCGGTCAGCACAGATTATGTCAGCACATTAACGTTTAGCACGTTTTTGCGTTTCTGCGTGGGATTTAAAATGTTTGTGAGGTAAGGCAAATTATTCAATACTTTTGAGTTAGTTATATTAAAGATAATATTATTATCTATATATCTTACTAGTAAACCTATCCTCGTTTAGCTTACAGAAATATACCTAATCATCACATTATTATACCATTTTTGTCAGGTGATTCATGTGCAGTCCAGATTGATCTTCAATTTTAATCGTTCTATTTATTTCCCGCGATACCGTAACAGGCAGATATATATATGAACGGAAATTCCACAAATAAGAATAAAAAAAAATGTTTTATCTTGTATAGGAGTGTTTAATTACACACTCTACCTTTATTAAAATATCCAAGAAATGAATCGGTCCCATTAAGTTTTATTACAAGTGTAGTTTTCCAAATACGGGAAAATATACTTTTAACATTGTTTGGCGTAAAGACAATTTACTCGGGTTCATGGAGCCATATTGTTACTGAAGTAAAAAACTCTTGATAAACAAAACAAGTATATTATTATGAAAGTAAATTTGATACAGATGTCGGATGACATGATATGACTGTGATCATGCCAATTTCTTCTAGCAATTGAAGTTGATAACCGACAACTATGTACTAGGTACTTATTGACCCAGATTTTGTGTCCTATGTACTGCGTTAACCGGGGCTCGCTGATGTAATATCTGTAAACTGATAACTATATTGTATCAGAGAAAACATGTACTAGTGAATATCAGTCGCTATTTTTAGTGATATTTATCAATGTAAAATATTTCTTATATATCTACGTGGTAGGTATATCAGTAATATTTAATCGGATAATTGTTTGATTTATTCCTAATATTAAATTAACTTACTTAATAATTAACTTATACTGTAGATAAAAAAATAAAGAGTTCAATTAGTTTTACTAAAATTTCAAGCCTGCTGTGGGACTTTCAGATACCTAATAGTGTTTTACATGTATACTATGTATAAAATTGACCGTATTTACGACTGCTAAGTGGTTGTTGAAGATGTTTGGTCAGCGGTAGAATATAGGCATATTGTAAAGTAAAAGTGTATTTTACTATTTCATAAATTTATTATAAACAGTTACAAAAAATATATTATTTAAGAATAATAAAATAAATTTTACGTATTGTATTAACACGTAACGTGCTAATAAAACATTAGTAAATTGTGAATCACTATAACGTTTAAATATTATAATAGCATGGTTTTTTTTGTCAAGTACTGCTAAGATATTAGAAATAATAAAAGTGGTACATCAAGTTTGATATTAAATTTTAACGAACCTTAGAGCGATTGCTAGAGAGTGTTATAACTTACTTACCTAAAAAAATATACCGTCAAGCTTTTTATAGCTTAGTCGATGGCCGCATCTCTCTGGTTGTTCGTCACTCACTAGCGCGTAAAATAGATCAAATGTGAACTGCTATTTTAAAAGCCTGCATAATATAGTAATCATTCCAATTAATATTTCAATCATAACAACCCGTAACTATTGGGCTTTCCGCGTACATTATTTCCAAAACAAGTGGATAAGACTATCGCGCTGGCAATGTACGGAATGGCAAGCTTTTCCTTATCATGTTATTCTTCACGAAATTTAATGATACTTTTTGACGACTTCTTTAGCGCAGGATAGTATATAATAAAATGCATGAACATGAACATTAGTAACACCAACGGTGTCACGGTGTCAAAATAAGAAGGGAGACGGAATGTACTGGCACTTAAGACCCCAGCCGGAATACGACCAGTCGTTTGGTGGTTGACTCAATCAAGAAAGTGGTAGCTAGCCCGGCAAAATTCGCTAATAAAACCAGTAATAATGTTAAAGACGTAATAATAATATTGATAATATAATCCTTACGCGAAGCCCTACCAGCAATTATAAAATAATTGTTTTATCGATAGCTTGATTTTTAATTACCTAATGAATTAGGCTCATGACATTACTTAAAATAGTAGAGGCTTTATTAAGAATAATCGATGTTAACACTTAATATTTATCTTCTATCTTAGCCACTGTCCACATTTTTCGATAAATTGGTTGCTAAAAATCTTATAAATTACATTGCCCTGTTTCATCCTTCATGAATAACGACGTGCCCTTTCGGAAACCATTAACTTTGTAGCTCATAAAAATGTTAGGGTACACACGGCTCGGAACTTTAGTTTCGGTTTCGGTCTTTACGATCGCTCAATACACTTTAATGCATTAGCAATGTACATTTCACGAAATTCACTAATCCATTTGAATGTTATTTTTTTGTACTGGAGTATCTCATCCCCCTCCCAGATGGGAGCATGTCACTGTGCATATATATGTGGGATTTCTACTCACTAGGTAAAACTGCCTCTGTCTCTCTTATGACCTTACAGGTATCTCCTGCACATAGCCAAGTAGGCTCATGTCGGAGGATATTATACTTATGCATACTGTAATGATAACGCCAAAATACCATAATTACAAGGTGGCAATGTTGACCACGGAAGAGAGAGAGAGAGAGAGAGCGTGCATAATAAATTATAGCAGATTAACTATTAAGGAACGGGTGGTTCTTGAATATGATGTATAATTTAAGATCGTTTTTAACTCTCTAATGGAAAGGCAAAAAAGCAGTAAATTCTAATGTCCAGTTTAAAATTACTCTGTAAATGCAAGCAGAAAGATGTAACAAATACATAATACATTCATTATACTCAATTATTACTCATGTAACTAAACATAACATATTTAAATTAAAAACCATTTAGTCATTTAATTATTTTGTAAATACAGTTATGCACGTCGTTTTTCACTTCTACACCACCGTTTCGAAAAGGTGTTTATTTTGCCGTAGGTTTGAATACTGATATTCGTTAGTTCGGTAACGAATATGTTTATAACTTTACCAGTAAAGTGCATTCCAGATAGCACCGTGAAGAATTTCGCACATTCGGACAATCTTGGCATTGAATTTACACCTGCATTAATAAATGTTGTTCCAAGGATTCTTCCAAGGCTTCCGACTATTACATTACACACTGTTGTATTATTTAAAGCCTTCCAGTTAGTGGTTACGTAACTTAAATTTGCCCAAGTCTTCTGTAACCTTCATGAAACATCTTGAAAACGTCACCGTCATCACGTAATTTAATTATTGCTCCATTTCTATATATTCTATGTATCAGTTTGTAATATTTTTAAATTGCTAATATTAGTTTATATTGTCACTTTATAAATTTATTTATATATCTTGTTCAAATTCTCAATATTTAATAAAATGCTTTTTATTCATCCACTTAAGTTCAAATACTTTTTTTTAACTCGCAGCGACACTTGATGTTATTAGTTTTTTTTTTTTCAAATATTGATTCATTAATTTTAAATTTATTTTTATTTTAAACATAAAATTTTCATGATGTGATATATGACATATACACTTATAGCACTCGATTTTAACTCGTCCTGCTGAAATGGTCGTTCCGCTGACTAAGCGGGATCCGTTCACTCTACATGCGAAATTTCTTTCACTGTGACAGGAGCGCAATACCAATTTTGTTGACATACATATTTAATATTACTTTAAAATATTTAATTGTTTCGCTGCAACATATCTGATGGCACTACCAGTCTCCGCAGTAGCCTCAGACTCATACTGATGATATCTCTACCATCCGACATCTAAAAACAAACAACAGTGGTTTGAGCGTTGGTCTTCCGGACGGACGACACGAGTTGGAATCTCACACACACTTCTAATTTTTCAAATTATATGTTTAATTGTAAATTAATTATCACTTGTTTAGGTGAAGGATGACATCGTGAGGAAACGTGCAAACCTGGGAGTTCTTCGTATAGTTCTCATAGGTATGACAAGTTTGCCAGCCCGCCATATGTTGTCCGATACAACAAAAATAGTTCTGGGCACAGCTAGGTGTGCCCGTACTTTATCTCTATGTATAATAACGCCATGAATATTTTAACATATTATCTTAGTATATTCATTGTTTTGAATCGATATATATTCATTACTAAACTGCGATTCGATGGATGGCGCTGGAGCTAAACTTAAATATAATATGAAATCTATATTAATATAGGATGTTAGGAAGCAAAAGACAAAACGTTCAACGTGTTAAACTATTTTTATAAATACTCACTGTTATCACGAACACTAACTATGTCGTCAAAATGTTTGTTTTCTCATATCACCCTTACATCACGCTTTTTTATGATTTACCCAAGTTTTCTACTCTTATTGCATTCCGCGTCACAAGCAAAATATGGTCATTATAAAATGGTCTACGTTTATATAACTAATACCTAAAACTATTTTGTAACTGTAGTGTCGTGCGTCTTTATTAAAAATCCCTTTAAATCAATTGTCTCCCTTGTTCATGTTATTGTGAAATACTACAGTAATATTTCGAACCGCCCCCGCATCAGTGTCGTATAAAGTTGGCGATCAATAACCTCTTAACGGGAGCAGTTTGAACTGAGCGAACCTAGTTCGAGACTTCAATTGCTAGGCAACAACATAGTAACATAGATAATAGGTCGTGAATCACACAACTTCTATGTTATGTATACGTAACGTATGTAGCTCGAGTGCAATGACTAGGATGTGTAAGACTCGTATAGTAATAAAAAAACCATAGAAGTATAATTCAGTGAAAATTTCAGGCGCAGTACAGTGCATCATATCTGATTCCACCTTCGGAACCTATTGATTTTTTTTTAAGTAAATAACCGGACAAACGAACATACGAATCCCTGATTGTATGTGGTCACCATCGCCCATCGACATTGGTAAAACTATAGGTATCACTGATTGGCCAGAAAAGCATAAGCACTCAAGCACCCAGCCGGAACACGAAGAGTCGTTTGGCGGCTGACTCAAGCGGAAGATTGTAGCTAGCCAGGCAGTCTTCACGGAAAGACAATAATACTAGTAATAATGTTAATGACTATATAATATAGATAATAAAATCCTTACACGAAACCAAATCACCAAGCAATTATGGTTCTTAATACATTACCATCGCGAACAGTGTGAATAGCGATTTTGAACGAAGCATTGAAGATAATAGTATATACAAATCTTTTGCCGCTGCATTAAGTACAGTGAATGAAGTTTATTATGGAAACGTAGTATGTGCATTATATTGCATGGAGTGGTTATTCAATATAATCTCGTTATGTAAGTGCCCGACGTACATCTCGGTTTCGCATTACTCTGGTATAGCGAGTGGGCTTTTGGTAAGTTACTGGATATCTCAGAACATTGCAAGCCAGATAATCGCAATAATTAATGACACTCGAATTTACAATTCTTTTTTTCATTGTCTATTCATTATGGTCAAAAGAAATGTATCTCGCTGATGAGCATTGAGAAGAATAAATTACGCTTATCAAAGAATTGGAGGCCCTGCCTCGGATCTGATGTTATGAGCCGGCCAAAAACCTATAAGACTTAACAGTTCTATCTAATGATAGCGATAAAATTGTACTAACTTCCCTCGTTCCTTTCTTCGTGCCCTCAATCGTGCCTTCCAAAGCACGAAAACGCTCGTGAAGTTTTGCCATCTGTGATTGTCCATAGAGCAACCGCTCGCGTTGATTGCTAAACAGCAGACAGTAAGTACATGTATATTAAGCTGTGATTTAGGGGAATGCCAGAGATTTAATCTTAATAGAAGATATTGTCTACGTTTTAGCGTAATCGGCTCTCTCGTGGGAGGAGGAGGGGAGCTCCGAGTTGAAATTGTATTGAAAGAAATTGAATTATACAAGTGTTACATGTTAAAAAATATTCCATTCTAATATCTTATTCAGTAAATCCAATATTACAACGTTCGATGCTGTTTATCATAATGTATTCTCTCAGCGCCTGTAACTGCGGTTAATACTATTTTAACTATATACATACTTATACTACACACATAGGAGGGTTTCGATATACCTGGCTGACTATGTAGTTTTCTAGTATGTTTTAAAAATCGTTTAGTCCTTCGATCAAAACAACATCTGACAGCTGGGCTTCTTGTCTGAGTGGACCCTAATAGATCGTTAGTAACGTTTCCATTTCCATTGGTGACTGTGTATTGGTGATGAAGTTTTATTGTATACGTGTTCTATATTTTTTAGTTTACACTGAATATTTGTAAATATAGAATCAGTTATTTACTCTCAACCGACCCTTTCCTGAGAAGAAAATACCTGCACAACGTATAAAATTATATTACCAGCTTAATTATTTATAAGTGTCAACCCTATACCACAGTAAATAACTTTACATAGTATTAGTATCATTCTGTGGGGCAAAGGGTACTGAATAAAGTTATATTCCTATCTATATGAGACTAGTATTTGATGAAATATACATATCCTTTTATTTTGTATGTCTTATTTTGTCCTTACCAGTTTTACAATGTTATCCATGGATTTTATTTCTATTAATCAGATTCAGACGACTAATTATCTCAATACGTATTCCAATCTTACCTTTATGTAACAGTTTTGCTACTTTTCAATGCGTTGACGTTTTCAATGCTAACTACTTCAAGATCTTCCGTATACAGACTGAAGCCAAATCATTTGTTCAGATACTTCTATCTCGAGTGGCGTCCACTGCCAAGAATACGATATTTGCGACATACCTTGAATAGTTATAGAGATATCTCCCATGTATTTCTGAATGTATTTCATATCTTATTTTGAAGTAGATTAATTTCTTTTCTAAAATGGATTCAGTTTGTTGGCGTGTATTTCAGTTGAGTTATACGTGAGAATATATATTAATAGTTTATTGTGATGAAATCATAGCTTGGGTTATTACATTCATCATATTTTTGACCAATACAACCTTTTGGTTACAATTGCTTAACTATTATACATAGATAATGATATAATATGTATTATTTATCACCAATATATTATAACCGTTGGTCCTTCTGTTAGTGAGCATGTGAGTGTTGAGCGACTTGGGCGATTGAGGTCATATTGACACAATACTGACCAATTCTTAAACAATATGCAATTGGATTAAAATATTATTAGCTAAAAAATTAATTTGTAACGGATTAACGTCGTCAAGTAGGCCATTACAAAGTTTTAGGCATAGTATGCATCTTTATTATTTATTACATATAAAACAATGGTCTCTATCCCTCTACTTTATACGTACTGACATGAAATATACTTACCGAGGTAAAAAACTAACTTGAACCCAATTGAATTTCGCATTCATTCAAAATGCAAATTCGTACCGTGAATTGCGTAGTAACGAGCACGTCGGTCGCCTCCCTCTTTGCTGTTTTTCCCTCGTTTTCAATATTTAACTGCCCTTGGCGTTTTTAAAGCTACAAGAAAAAGGAAAAGAATATGTTCAAACCCTACTTTATTTAACTAGTACGGTTATATGAAATAAATCTGTTCGGGTATTATACTTTTCCATGAAGTACGTACGTACGTACGTACGTAAGTATGTACGTACGTAAGTATGTACGTACGTAAGTTTGTAAGTACTCTACTTAATAAATGACTTTGTTCCTTGACGATCGCTCCATGTTCCTGGGTCAAATATCAACTAAGAATATCGAGATGTATAATAGAAAGTGTCGAAGTCGAAAGTGTCACTAATTTAATTTAAAGTATAATTTGTAACATTTAAATTTGTTTTAAATTACCTTATATTGTAGTTGTAAATTCAATATTGTGTGTCACTGACAACAAAAAGTTATACATTTTAAACAGAACAAACTGTATCGTCGATATAAAAATATACACACATCGACAGAATTAGCGGAACATAAAAAAAAGGAAAATCAAATGTATTTTTTTCGTAACACACGTGGCTGGTTACATTACTATTTTTTTATTTATGACTATTTTGAAAATGGAACATTAGCCGACGGTCACTGTTTTCATTCCTTTGTTTTAATTTTTCATTCACACATCTCTATCGGTTGCTTCAAAATTGATTTTCCGCTTGCGTAAAGTTTGTAATTTTCGTTTGAAAAACGTATTGCAGTTTTCTGAGGATTTTGTTTTCTCGCATTTTGATCAATTACGAGCGTAGGTTATGCCTGATTTAACTATATCAGAAATCATTAGGACAGATGAGATGAGAAGAAATGGTCAATCCTACAGATTGATTGCCACAAGACTCGTCGACCGTTATCAACGATTCATCGTAGCATCCAACGGTACAGATTGACGAATTCTTTAGTGAGGAGGAGAGGACAATGCAGGAAGAGGTGTACTTCAAGAAGAGATGACCGTTTTCTACAACTTCAAGTTCGTCGGAACACAAAACTGACGGCGGTGCAGGCCCGAAATGTATTGGAGGAGGTTCAAGGAGTAAGAGTGAGTAAGCGGACAGTTCGCAGAAGATTCGAAGAAGTCGGTATAGGCTCATTTGTGCCCACCAAAGCACCGAAACTTGAGAGACACCACCGC
>DWPT01008378.1:0-10237 GCA_018251895.1 Agathymus mariae mariae
ATGTAAAGCTGATATAATATGTATTAAAAAAAATTACCACATTTTAATTAACTTTAAGGCATGTTCGAAATATCTAATCACATTTAAATGTTATCATTTTAAATGATTTCAAATTAAATTGAAAGTCAGCTGTTAAGGCGTTTGGTATTATGTAAATTGTATAAATCTACATAACAGTTTTCTAAATACATTTTCACTTTTAGTAAGTTTAAATATGTAAACATCTTTGAGTCTATTGACAAACCGGTGTAGAACCACGTGGAGGATCCGCTAGTGGTGTTTGAACACCCGAGCAGCCACGAGGCATAGCTGTCCAAAGAGTAATGAGTCGTTAGCAAATTGGTGTTATTGTTAATTTCCATGTAAAATGTCGATCAACATCACTTATGTAGGAATGGGAGAAAGAGCGAGGCCGGTGCCCGCGGCGGCAGTCGTTCAACACGCGCAATTCGACATGGTCAACTGTACATAATTACGTACAATGCAGTCACAGCTGCGACTACACAGCCGCGCGATATTCGAACGCAGCGATTAGAAAAAAAAAATAGAACATTGGCGCGGTTTTTGACAGATGCACACCGTAAACAAAGTTAAATAAATACAAGAAATTATCGGAGCTAATTTTGTGTACGAAAGTGAATTAACATTTTAACGTGTCGTGTGAGAGTGAATGTGAAATAGTGTTATGTAAGATAAAAAAATTCGGCTTAGTTGATGGCTTTTCTAACTTTGTGAAGATTTAATCATAGTACTAGCCATTATGAAGTAACTCTGTATTGTGATTATGTTTTTAAATAATCGTTATAAATTTGATTTTTTGACAAGATTTATTAAAAGAACTGGATGCGGCAATCAGTGCCAATCGGTATAATTATGCTTAAAATAGTAACAATATTTTACATGACATGAGTTATGATCTCCGATTAAATTATATTGTATTTCTCAGCTCGTATAGAAATAATTTGATTTTCTAATAACCATCTGTGGTTTAAAAAGGAAATGATCTAATTAAGAACAATGGCTGTGAAAATTGTTGATCAATTAGAAAATTCTTAGAAAAAGTTGGGAGTCGCCATGTTGTATGCACGCGATTGTTATTACAACCGAAGAGGAGTTTTTTACGAAGTTATATTAATACTTGATGATTAATACTAATATAATAATCTATGGTTGATACTTGATGATTGACACTTGACCAGTGTAGTAACTAGAATTCGAGTTCGTGATGACTTGTTTTGGGCATATGGACTCGTTGACAAGTTTAATGACTTATGATTTGCATACGCTACGAGTTATAAATTAAATAACCCGGAAAGGGTTACCGCTAGGTCAATAAGCGAGCACAATGGCTATCACGGAATTGCGGAAATATATATATCTACATAAGTCGTACAGCAGTAAAGAGAAATTTTATTTTTAAGGTAAAAATCATGACAGATTTCAGACTTTGTCCGAAGAGGAGTATTCTACGAAGTTATATTAATACTTAAGTAGTAAAAATATTATGACTTAGTGTCTATTCACTTCTACATTTTCCAATTCATTTATAGCCATTACCACATTTTGTATTCGGTAGTAGGTATTACACGATATGTCAAAATTTTGTACAGAATTCTGTGCATGTAAATTTATTTAAATTTCGTAACCTTGATTTAGACTTCCTGCAGTCGTAAAGATTACAAACCCGTTCTTATGATGCGACTTAGAGTAGCGTAAGACCATAGATACTTAGGGAAATCACCTTTAGTAAATCTAGTAGACTATAGATAATAATGTCATGATCTATCTTCATTTACTATGCGGTTACATTACTTACCATCAGGTGGGATTGTTGTAAAAAAAGTTACAAGGCGTTTTACAAATATTTCATGTACTCGTATATCTCCATACGCTCAAACCTTTCGTGACACTGTTGCCTATAAGTCAAAATCGGAATAACGATAATGTGGTTTTAGTTTCGGTCTAGACGCATCATTGATGCCTTTGGTGTTGCCGACCTCCATAGGCCACAGTGACCACTTACCATCAGGAGAATTGTCTGCTCGTTTGTTGACCAATTATATGAAAATGTAACTACACACCTCCCGTAATTTTTTTACTACTCACGTAGCACTCATGCATTCTTACCTATACACGTCTCTTATAGAAGTTTCATATCAAAAATATTTTTTCTACATAAACGAAATATAGCATTGCATTGAAACTACTCCTATATACAATTAAAGGCAATATTAAGTTGTTAAAAAAATTTGCATGTTACATGAAATAGAAAGTAAGACGTTGTCTATGCTCTTAGTTATTTTACGCTCTGTGGAAGAAGCGCGGTTTCTTTGATAATCTGTTGCGTTATTAAATCGCGATAACACTCGCATGTCACATCGTGAAGAGGTGATCGACAGTAGTTTTGCGATCTAAGAAAATATGTTGGAGCTGAACGATGAGAAGATAAAATTATGTACAGAACGTAATCGTGAAGTACCATCGGCAAATTAATTTCGCAAATGGTCAAGATTATAAAAAAAATAGTTTTATACCGATTGTTAATGAGACGATTAAAATGCTATTAATATTATTTTTAAAATATATTCTCATATATACTTACCATCAATATCATAGAGCTTTTAGCTTTATTTACTACATTGTAAATAGACATTATATTTTTTTAACCAATAATAGCTCATAACTGTAACCGAAAGTGGTACATTTATTTTGTAAAGTTTAATTGAAAGAAATTAAAATATACAAAATTTTTAAATCAAATATATCCATGTATTTACTTGAACATCACAAAGGTGTCATTATATAGAGTATGATTTACTTTTTCCATGTAATTAATATTTCCATGCGATAATTATCTGGTAAGATAATGAAATTTTTTATATTATCTAACAGTCCAATATTCCTATTTAAAAGTGATCTTATTTTTTACTATTTTCTCCAATAATTATGACATATGGGGATACTAGTTAGGGTAACTAGGGGGGGTTAATAGTTCTAATAATAATAATTGATGGGGGTGTATACAATTGTATACAATGGTAACAATTTATATGGTTGTAGTAGGAACGATTAAGAATCCCGTAGCTGAGTAGGTGGATGAGTGGTTTCGCGCTCGACTTTCGATCAGATAGACATTATTATGACATTACGTGATAGATAACTGTTTGTTCTTGGGTTGTAGGTGTTTACCATGGCATATTTCTGTTCGTCCATGTCACCCGCAATTCAGGCAATCCTAGTGTGAGTTTGTGACGGTGCGAAGGTTTAACATTTAAGATTTGTATTCTTTTAATTGACTTCAAAATACATTTAATACGATATGATAATCAATCTGTTTGAGGTTACTAAAAGTGGGTCTGTTGAAAACTTAGATTTAGATATTTTTTTGTTTAGAATTTGAACTTTAATTTTTATCTCCAATCATTAAACAAACTTGTTGTGCGGAGTGATAGAGGATGATTATTTATAATTTTATGTATAATTTAATTAAAAGTTCGTAAGTCTTTCTGTGGTAATGGGCAGACGACTACTGTAGGAGCCGATCATTAAAAACTGTAATAATATTCAATATTGTTAAGAATAGATAATGTTTCTAATCTAGTTAAAGGTGTATAACTTTAAGTAACGTGGTAAATTAACACGAGATTTCCTAATTACGTATAAAAACTTAAAAAAAAGGGGCGTGTGTGTTGCACACACACCCTGTAGTAGTGAAACTTCCACGAAACTACATTTCCAGAGAATGAGATAGATACAGAGTACCAGGAGTAGGGTAATTGTAGGGTCTATTGTTACCCATTTAAAAAATGCCACGCGGTATTTATATGCAACATGAGAGGGTGACAATGTTTAACTTAAGGTAGGGATGAAAAAAAATACATAAAATGCATGATAAAAAGTACTGCAAAAATATTTCATTCGGTTTTCTTAATTACATTTTTCTATTCCTCCGCGTTATGGTTGATGTTTAAAGATTACCAATGTACCAATATGTGCGTGACGTTGCATGTTCCTATGTAATTACGCCAACAGACTTAATACACAGAATTAATGAGTACACGACAATTTTAAGGAAGAGACTTTTTGTTTCTGCGTACTACTTGACGGTTAAATATTGGACCTTATTGTAAGTATGTGAAGTTTTATTATTTAATATAATTAATACGCTAATATTCTGCGAGCAATAATTTTATCGACGAATATTTCTTTTATTAATTAGAAGTACAACGTAATGCCGTGTATGGAATTAACTTTTTTGAAATAATTGTAATTGGATTTTTTTTGTTGGAGTGATAGATTATAAGCAATATTATAAATGACATCATATATTTTTCATCATAATTGCCAAAAACCCAGGCGTAGGTTTAAATGGGAAATGTATTATGTATGTAGTGTTTGCGCTTTGAGACGTAAGTCTTAAATATATTTCTCAAGTGCTTTTATAGTTTAAAAGCTTCATACAGAATAAGATACTATATTGGCACAGATTTGCATATTCGGCTTTGAGAAAGTCTGGTTCTCTCAAATATGTATGATCCACTTTTTGGATGCCTGTGAGCGATACTGTTTTGACATACTATCTCCATTACACGGCACCCCATATTTACTCAATGCGAATATGCTGAAAATTAAACACTAGATATAATAATATTTTGCAACATAACTGTTCAAAGTTAAAAATCATAAAAGTCCTTTGAAACCAGAGCTTATATTTATAAATTACTATATCCAGTATACAGTTCAACAGCTTTTTGTGGGAGTTGAAATATACTGCCAAATGCTGGAACAATCATCCACTATTGCATAACACGAAAGTAATAGGTAGTTTCAAATTGAATTACAAGTTACACCTATTGCATATTCAGAAAGATATTTAAATACTCAACGAACACACACGAACACACAATCATTCATAAATTCTACGTGATATTGTAACTTTATCCCCGTGTCTTAGATATTATTGCATGAATATTATTCCTTATACATTAGTAAATAAACGTTTTTGTCCCTGTTATATCTGTTAGAACGTAATATAGTTTTTTAACATTACTGTAAGTTCACTACGGTAAACTACGCGATTAATGGTACACACTGAAAACTAGCCGTTTGGTTTATGCTTATATCGTGTATAAGCTGATTGCCGCATTTATCATTGGTATTCACTGCAGTTGTAATTTTAATGATAAAAATTGTTGATTATTTTCCAAAATAACAAATTTTATTTATTTATTTTTTACTTTATTTAAAAAATACTTACTACATTTAACCAATTTAATCTGAGGTCATGAACTCATTGTTGTCACTAATACGACATAACTACGAGGTTCAAAATGTAATGCATAGTAATCGTAAAATCCAAATAGTACACTTCTTAAGTAATACAATGTGTCAAATATAAAAAAATACAGTATCAGCTGTATTAAGTGTTTAAACTAATGTTATAAAAAGACTAAACGCAATAGTGTTGTTATACTAAATTTTTCCAACTATTTATTTCACCTCAATGAAATCCCGATAGACAATGAAAATTTTCTGTACTCTTATTTAGCAGTGACAGTTAAATGACGAACACTAGGGGAGCATAAAATGGCAAAAGACCGTTCAAAAGATGACAACTGCAACGCGATAGCAAGGATCATAAAGGACTTCTGCAGTTGTTCCGAAAACGGAGCATGGTCTCCGGACATGACCTCGGAGAGGAAGGGGCCGTTTTTAAAAAGCGAACTCACGAACATGTCCGCGATGCGCAGACGTATTATGACAATCACCAGAAGAAAAAATCGAGATTTACCCGAGCCACCTAAGTTGAATTATGATGGAGCTATAGAAAAACCGTCTGAGGCGCTTACGTCTAATTTGATTAACACTACAATTAGCTCAGAAAACAGTACCATTAAGAGAAATATCGACAACTTCCTAATATCGCGGCGGACGTATACTTCAGAGGCAGATATCTACGAGAAGCCGATAAATCACATCAAGAACTCGTCATGTGGAGAAAATTGGTCGTTGAGTAAAGCATGGAGGAATAATAACTCGGATTTCTTCAATCGATCCCCTACCCTCGATTCCAGTCGATTAATCGACCGTAACTATTCTTGTTTAGAGCAAATAGACGAGGTACCGCGTACGAACAAAAGAGACAAAAAATTGAAGGAGCAACTGCGTTACGATAGAAATATAAAGCGTCATATCAGGATACGAGTGATGCTGTCATTAAGGATGAGAAGGTACGTGAAAAAGAGATTGAGAAAGCAGAACTTGACCTCGCAAAATGTGGTCGTTCCTCCGAGAAGGTTTATGAGAGGAGCGTCCGTGACGTCAAGTTTTGGGACGAGGTCCTACAGGAGTGTGATGACGGATAAGCTAGGCGACGGGGCGGTAGTGTTCGATATTCACGAGGCTCGGAACTCTACTATGGAGCTATGCCATGATTACGAAGAAGACCTCGACACGCTGGCAATTGCTTTACGCGCTGGTAACTTTAGGTATGTATTTGCGTTGTCACCGAATATTTGCCTACATAATTTTGGTCACAATCTATTGACACAATGTAAAATGCAGTTTTTTATGCGTAGTGTATTCGTAGTATTTTTTATACGCACTAAGATTCCTCAATTATGAAAAGAGACCCGTTCTCTATATTGGGTTACTATCAGGATTACAGCCTAATTGTTAATTAAACTTAATAAGTCTTATTGTAAGCAATTATTGTACAAACTTCAAAACGCATCACTCTGACATGCCTCATGCTGACGTGACGTAGACGTGACGAGACGTGTAGTAGTCACGTCTCCAAATTAATTACATTTAGCCATAAATACAATATATTGAATATTACACATATCTTATTCTGTGACAATGTCATAATCACAGACCATCCAGGATCATAGATCGTTTTTTCATAAATGGCGCGAATTAGTAGACTTGATCGAAATAAATTATCTGTGCTCCGACTCTACGCTAACTGATTTTTAGGTACAGACCTTCAAGTATTGTAAGTAGAAGGAGTAGAGCGATAAAACCAACTGAAAACTTATGTACTAGTTGCAATATAAATCGCTTTGATTTAGTGTCGTGCATAAAGACATTTACTTATTTATATTTAACAGTTATTAATGTGCTGAAAATCTTGTTCACGTCACATACCAGACGACTAACTATATTTTAACTTGTATTTTGTATAATAAGCAATTATACATCATTTAAAAATTTGTTTGTTTATAATTCTAAGTGCCGTTACTGAGCAGAGCAATGATATTTATAGTCCGATCCTGTATTATGTTTGTATATTTTGGAACTCAATATTTAAAAAAAAACTTTGTTCTTGGACAATATTTTAAGTCTATAAAATTAAAGGGCTGTTTTGAGGAAACCAAATATTTTCCCCTTGTCATTTTAAAATTTAACAGATAATCAATAGAAAAAACGATTAATGCAATAAATTAAAAAAAATCGCTTAATCTGCGACTTTAAAGTCAAAAAGTTTGATTTAATATCTCAATTTAATAGGGTTCTCAAGTGGCTCCTAATTCGATTTTGCAGGAACACCCGATTCTTGTGTCTTCAGTTTATGATCTTGCATAGCTTTTTTTCTTAATCCTCTATCTCTCGCGATTTAGACTAGGTAATAACATGCAGGTCACACCTGGAATTTGTCCTTAATTTTACATCAGTAGAGATTTTATTCTCATTATTTCCAGCACAACAACTCATATATAAAAACGCGTCACAGATTTCTGCAGTATATATAGTATAAATGACGACGATATAATTTTACGGGAAAATTGAGATAAATCTTAAATTCTTAATTTTAATATGAAAAAGTAAATATACAACACTTAACCAAGTTACTACAGTGAAAACCGTCCCATGTGAATTGCGATTTCTATTTTATACCGCATGAATTATTGATTCGTTTATTCATAACATTTTACAGTCCAATGTTCTAAAAAGTTAGGAATATAATTGTTCTATATGCTTCTACAACACTTTTAAAATTAAGAAGCTTCTTCACTGAAACGTCAAGCACTTTTCACACATTAACAATCAAAAGGTATTTTGCGAAGAAGCTGATAGAGCAAAGGACTTTTAAAGTCTACCTCCCTCCCTAACTTTACAGTCTACCTTCCTACCTAACTTTAGAGTCTACTTCCCTATCTTACTTTAAAGTCTACTTCCCTAACAAACTTTAAAGATTTTATACTAATTTACTAGTTCAATAATACGATAACATCGTTTTCACGTCGTACGACATGATTTGTCCACGATTTGATGGATGAAAAGTCGATATGTAATTCCAATGCTTGATAATATGTCTTAATTTCAACTTAATTTTATTTTAAACTATATTGTATAATATTATTTTTTATTTGAGCAAAAATAGATCGACGCATTTCAAAATGTATTCGTGTCGTTATAATTTTATGGTAATTTAATTAATGCATTAAAGTTGCGTTCGGTTCTAAATTAATTTATAATGCAGAGCACGTTCTTTTTAACCATTATTAGATCGATACATTCCAAAACATGCTGATATAATTTTGACTTTATTATAAGAAACACTAGCTATCGTAATAATCGATTGAGCAACGAATCAATTTATTAATACAAAAGTGATATTTTATTTAACAGTTGCTTTTTAAGTCGACTGTTCTATTTTTATGCGCTTTCCTATAAAGTGTACATTTTGAGTTTTACTTACTACTTTATTCGGTTGAAGCGACGATATTTCAAAATATATCTGTGCTCGTACCCGCATTATTATATTTTGATAAGTAATGTTTAAATTGTTACGCCAAGGTTAAAGAACGAAGCAAATGTATTGCGACATATATTTGTAATTTGAAATGTAATGCACATCAAATGCATATTAACAATATTAATAGTATTAGTAATGTTTTTCAATTTCGTATGTTCATAATGCAATATCGATTTATTTATGTTTCGAAATGATAACGGATTGTAACTTGGCTATGACAGGGGAAGAACTTAATTATATGTAGCGATGGTTACTGCTTTAAACAACAGTTTTGTATTGTACGGGGACCTCAAGATCGTTGTTGAGCATCCTCTGCGTGTACACCCTGTGTGGGTACACCCTGATAACCAACAGACGAAGCTGTTGCGTATCCGTATAAGTTTAAGAAGCTCCATACCATTTACTATAATCCCGATGCTTTTCATGCACAGTGGTAAAGTTCTTCACCTATCTGTCCTTTCATCCCAAAAATAAGTTAAAAAGTTACATTTAAGCTCAATGTATACCTAAAATATAAAAAAAAAATAAAAAAAATATATTAAACTATATGACTATACGCCGTCAATGCGTACCATGTTAATAATTCAAGTAATGAGGATTACTTGGACGCGGTGCTTCTTAACTCGTCATGTTCTCAGCTCACTGACATAAATGTAATACGCGTTGCTACAAATGACGTAGCTCAAAACGCTCGCCTCACTGCGAATCGTAAAACGAATAGAGATTTACGTTGATACGGCCAGTAACATTTTTGCTTCGATTTCGTATTTGTTTCAACTAAGTCAACTGTAAAATAAAGTTTATATGAATAAGTTTACCGATAAAGGTAATGGAATACTAGGACCGGTTACTAGTTCATTATCTGTATTGCTGGCTACCACCCTCTTAGAATCAATCGTGAGATGTTGGAGAGCCCTAAACGCGTCCTGCTTCCTTTTGGTGTAACGGATGTCCGGCGGCGACGTAACTTATCATCAGGTGGCGCTGCTCCTCAATTGGGGATTGTGCATTGTGGATATTCTAATAGAAATCGAAGGGTGCACACGAGCGTCGCAGATATATCTTGGAATAATATTATCGCTTGCGACAGGCTGATGGGACGAGTGATTGAGTTCCGCGGTCCCGTATTCGCGACCGGTTTGGACCTAAATGGGCTAATCGTGTAACGGTAGGACAAGGAAAAGTGAAGGATCGTTCTGTAGCCTCGCAGAAACCGCTTTAGTCTACCCCCATGGAGTTAATTTAATTCAATCGTATAACGTTAGGGTGAGTAGGCTCTAGGTGACTCTAGGGTGAGTAGAGTGTTAGCCGCACTCGTAGCGATACGCGTGGTGGTGACGGTATGGATGTTGGTATGTACTTTTATTTATCATAACTGCATGTTTTCCTTTGTGGGAATATACCATCATACATTGTGCTTGCGGATTGTTGCAAAGTAAATTAATACTAATTTAATAACAATGAATTTCCACAAAG
>DWPT01008379.1:0-10235 GCA_018251895.1 Agathymus mariae mariae
TTTCCACGCAGTGTTCCAAATTCGTGGTGCCCTGCGAAACAACGGAACAATGTTATGGTTTTTTACCTACTTGGCTACCAATCACCATCCGAGAATGAGTCCTAAAATGCTATTACCATACTTTGGTTGCATTTACTGAAAATCAATTAATTTGCGGGTTTTTCTTATTTTTTTGCTGGCATCGAGTTGATGACGCTTGGACTGGAGGTCTATGGGCTGTGATCACGACTTACCATCGGTTACTTGTTGACGTAGCACGCTAGAAGTAAACTAAAAACAGTAGCTAATTATTTAACAAAATACAATAAAATCTTTTTTTATGAAAAAGACACCTAACATTATTTTTATATAAATTACCTGCTCAAAACGACACGAGTGGGTATGTTCGTTGAAAAACCCAACAAGCCGGGCTACTCTTGATCTTGCTCCACTTTTTAATTGCTTTCTCTACGAGTGCCACTCTGGAAACATGAGTGCATATTCACTTATTTTTATTTGTAATTCGTAGTGCTTGTTCGTTATGATAACTTTCTGTTTTTATCTTTATAGTGCTACTGGAAACTGTACTAATAAGATTACTTTTACATTAATTCTTATATTTTGCACCTTGTATATTATATCACTTCGCTTCCGAAAACAATAAGTTTAAAAAAATAGTACTGAAGCATCGGAAATCTGGAGTTAGTCAGTAATTAATAATAATTTTCATGGACATTATATAGTACATAATACAGTTAAAGTATAATGAAAAATGAGATTTTAATACTTCGAAATTTAAGTAAATATTTGGATTCAATTTGAGTTCCATCCCACTACAGTCTGGATGACTTTAGGTCAAAAGTAAAAAGGTTTTATTTCAAGTTAATGTGCTTCACCATCTAAAGTTACACCGCCACTTACCATCAGATGGAAGTATAATTCAATCATTGGCTTATGATCAGAAAAAAAAATACTAGTTATGCGAAATTATACTGAATATTTACAGGGCGTATTGAAAATCAGTATTTATTTGATAATACAAGTAGTATTAAACACTATAAGGATCATAGAAATCTGGATGATTTGTTCATAATTTGAAGTCGAGATATTGAGTAGCACATATATAATCATAACAGGTATGACGTCATATTAACTCGTATTATTACTATTTACAATTCTTTTTTTTTCGTCGCGTTAATGTCAAAAAGTAAAGGTTCATCTCGAGTGCGAGCGATTACAATATTTATGATTGTTGTGAGTGTGTAATTAATGTATCCTATACTACATATAGTTTAAAGTATTATAATAGTATTCAAAAATATAAAAGTATTCAAACATACATCTTTATTAAAAACGAACGGCCCGTTCCTACTTCGTTCGGGTTCTACAATTACTTATTTTAGCCTATGTTTATTCGGAATAATAATAATAAGGTAAAAGAAGTTTACAAATAGGTGTTGTTCTGTACAAAACTTGTAGCTTTTTTTAGATACAGTAATTCAATTTCAAAAATTATAAATAATAAATAAATAAATAAGTAATAGATAAACGTTTATACACTTACATTCCCTGTGTTGCGGATGGCATGGACATACACAAATATGACATCACAAACATCCATGACCCGGAAAACAAACATTTGTCTGTCACATAAATGTCTACCCCGGCCGGGAATCAAACACGGGACCGCTCACTCGGCAGGCAGATTCACTACCAACTGGGCTATGGGGTCGATAAATATAAAAAATCATCGTCTTTAAAGTCATCAAAAATTATAAAATATATCTTAATATCATTTAGAATAATACGTGGATATTACAGGGTGCCTCAGTTGAATAATAAAACGTTACATTGTAATTATTAAACGGAACTCACTGGGGTTGGTGGCTATTCCGACAATAATAATGAGAAACATGGAAAAGCATTTTGCAGGAACAAAAAAAATGCTAGAAACGATGGTGCAGATTGTATATAATTAATAACTTGAAATCTGTAGGCATAAACAAAATGATTCCGCTTTCTGTTTTAAGTATTTTTCTTCTACTTCTGTGGATTCACTAAAATATTCATCGTATAAATGTCGATTTGAAAACTTTTGCCCGGAATATTGGGAGTAGAATTGTGTACACAATTTCACAATTTGTATAATTTTGTGCTATCCCAAAGCTCGAGCGACCTAAATAGCCAAAACTGCATAACAAATGCATAGGAATGACCCGAATCTTGCGGAAAACTTTTAAATTTTGTTTGTAGATGCAATGGAAAATAAAATATTTCATCATAGAACGATCTCATTGCTTGGCTCAGGTCTTATCTGACAATGTAGACGTGAAGTTTATAGTCCACCGCTGACGAAGGTCGTTTTGACAAACTTTATATTCCTTTCAGAACATTATGAACAACTCTTATGTGTGCAAGTTCCTTCACATTATTTTTCGTCTGTTGAAATGTAATGAGATTTCTGCATGGCCTGGAGTGGATCGACTTAACCAATAAATAGAATTGGTTTTGACCTTTCCTGTGATTTTTTTGCATAAATTATCGTTTCTATTAAAATCTACATATACATACTTGAAACGTATATACGACACACAAACTAAATTCTGTTCCTTTTCGGATTAGGCTTAAAATATTGAATACCTAGATCCAGAATCTTGCGATTCAAACACTTCACTCTCATTCATCAAGGGTTTCATATATGCTTATCGTTTTCAGATACTCTGAAAGTGGTCTTTGTAAAGGAAGTCATCACTTTCGTCTTTATAGGTACGTCATGGTCGTTTCCAACGGACACTCACATTACATTCATGAATTTATTTGATCATTTTTTTACTATCCGGTCAGTGTTAATTACCAATGAAAATCTGTGGGATGTGTATAGGGTTTAAATGGTTCGGTTCATCCTTGTGTCCAAGACAATCTCCCCTGCTCGTGATGCACCCCACTGAACAATGGACGAGGTTGTGGCGCACGATCCCTCCCGTTGGAGGTCATCGGGCTCTGTACCATCTAATTTAGTCTCGACTGGCTGTCCTTCGAATGGTTAGCGTCTTCTAAAAACAACCGTGAAATATTTCTTGCGAGTTTTAGTCACTGTATTGGAGAGCTAGTATTTATGCGGGTCCTTGCTTCTTTTTCGGTCGGCAACGTTTCAATGATGTCTTTGGTGCTAATAAAATCTACGAGTGCCGGTGTGCACTTACCATCAGAAGGCTCGTCTGCTCGTTTGACGACTAGTTACATTAAAAAAATCATCCTGAGTTATTAATTATATGTTCATTCATATGAAATCTATGAAGCTTAAATAATATATTTCAAATTCGCCACGTCAAAATTCTCTATATTCAATTGAAATATAGCACAATATATTAAGACAATATTGTATATAAGGTAGCAACAATTCGATTCAGTAACTCTAAATCAGAATGACGGCTTTTAAAAGGGCCAATTCATTTGTCAATTCACATTGTATCATACCGGCACGCATGTCAGACGTTGTTTTGCTTATAAAATCTCAAGGTCAAGGTCTAATTAATCTTCAGATAGTCTTGGCCATGGTTTAAGTTAATGTTCCATTTAAATAAGAACTTGGAAGAACCATGTACTTATTCTAAGTTCGTTCTATTCTACGTATACATAATATAGTCATTAAATAACATAGTTTTTTTCGTAAATACGGATATTTTTAAATTCATAGATTAAATGGATATTGAATCTCTTTCATCTTTTAGGCATCTAATTCATTTACATTACTTATAGATATAATTTACTTTGAACTTTCTTACTTTCATCAAATGTGATCCACTACATAATTTTAAAAATGTATTTGAACTTGACTGGATGAATAAAAAATATTTTATTAATGATTGAAAATTTGAATAAGATATTGAATACAAGGAGAGTCTAATAGTAGCAATTTAAAAATAAAAATATGGCGGAATTAATATTCCTTGGTATTAAAATATTTTATTTAATATTTGATATTTTGAAATAAGTCTGTTTAGATATTAAGAAAGATAAAGTTTCTTGTAATACTTCAAATTTGCGAAAAAATTATTAATTGATATTGATCGATGATGATGACAATGATGATTAACACCCTGTTTATATACAGTATCTGTAACTGGTCTAACTATCTATCTCCACACTAGTTAGTTCTAACGTGAAGTATTTCTTTAACTTAAAAAATGTAACCGGCCCAAGTCATTGAGCTAAGCCTCTTTAACTGTGTTTTTCTTTTTTTTTTTCGAAACCAACATGTTTTCTATTATTTCTATTGTTTCCTCTATTTGATTTATTTCCATAATTTCTGATACAAGTCTCCTCAAAATTCCTGTAAAATTCTTTATGTTACTATTATAAGCATTATAATAGTATTATTAATATGTTACAATTATTTTAACATAATTATGTAGTCCACGTAGGTTAAGACCTCGCTCATCGTGCGGGATACCGACAATAAAAGCACAAGGCTATTAGATAATAGTTCACGAATGACTAATCTTTGTTATACAGAGATGATAAATTAGTTAAGTCAGTCACCAGTGGTCAAAACTTCAGTGATGCTCAATTAAACACCCCTAGTTAAAATAAAACAAAACTCTAGGCCGCTGTTAATATTATACTCACGTATTACAAAAAATACCATTCTCTTCAAACAAACAGTCACGAGTCAAGCTCAAGGTCTCAAACCTTAACCCTGTCCACCGCACCCAGTACAACTATTACGTAAGACAGCCTCAGACCAGCTACAATATGGCCGGTGGGACCACGACAGTGCCAAACCACAAGGGAAAGGTAATATTTGTCAGTATTCGCATGTAATTTAATCCCCAAGTTACAGCGTCTAAATTTTTCAGTCTTCGTGCGATAACATTATGTTATTATGAGTAGTAAACATATTACATATTTATTATTAAATATATTATAGATGTCCTAAAATATTGACGTCATAATAAAAAAAATTTCGTCAACAATATGGTTTTTATTCAGATAAGCGGTAAGTGTTTTAATCATTTGGAAGGATTTTCTTGGGAAATTCTAAACTTTTAATTTAGCAACGTAACACGCCGAGAGGTCTCCTCTTTGTCGTAGAGAAGCGTATATGATGACACTGAATCAGATACATGTTTATTCCATTGTGAGAAACAAACTTTTTTTAACTTTGACTTATAGGCAAGCTACATAAAAAGTGTTCATATAACCTTTTATGGATTCTTTAAATTCTAACGATCTAACGTTAATTCGATTTCAGTTGAATATACAGGAGATTGAATTTTTAAATTAAATTAATTAGATGATTTTAATAAAAAAAAAATCGAAAATTTGGGAGTATTATAAACGATATTCACGTATATTTATGATATACACAAAGTAACCATGTATACTGCTATTTTGTTTTTGCCATAGTCTATAAAATAACTCCAATATGGGTCACAGCTTATAAATTGAGGTTTTTTAAAGTTAACCTCAATTATTAACGAACATTTTTTTATGTACATAATTAAAATGAGTTGACAATTAAATATATTGTTAAATTAACTACACGAAGTGTAAAAACACTCGTAATTGAACAATCAACTTCACCTCAAGTAAGTGTAAGTTATTACATTTCCAATTTATGAAACCAATCGCGAGTTCTATAACAAACTATATCCGCGCTGACAATGACGAGATCACAATTAGATTATTCAAATGTGGGTCGTTTGTACGGAACGCACAAACTTGTTTATGTAACTAAGGCCATAACATTGAATTATATCGCCTTATCACCGCATACCATCGCCATTATCAAAATAACCTTTGTCGATTCGAAACGATCAACTAATAATAACTTGTTAGAAAACTCTGTCCGATGAAATAATTGGATCGTCCAGTACTAGTTGATTGAATATGCTAATTAATTTTAGATATTCGTACCAACAATAATTTCTGCTTAATTTTGATTTGATTTTGAAATTCAGTCTTTTGCTGTGCCATGATTTTTTTTATTTAAATCCTTTACCAAAATAGCTGTTACTTTTTAATAATGTACCTTGAGGGTATATTTCCATATTACTGATCTGAAGTAAGATGCATCTCACAGCCTACCCGAGCAAGTGTAATTTTTAGCCCTAATACTAAAACTAACCGTTCAATTTTAAATTATAAAAATACAAATAAAGATTACTATATAAATAAAGATTAATCACAAAAAGAAAGCTTAAGGCATACTGGTCAGAACATATTCATATCTGTGTACACAATACATTTTTAGAAAATAGGTTCTAAATATGTTCAAACACCATTCATAAGAACCTTTAGCGCATCTTTGTAAAAAGAAATCAGCTGTTGAGAAGTTGCTGCAAACAATGGTCATGCAATCATGTTAATACTGGCGAATGTGCAAACGGGCTGTTTGACAGACAGTGGAATAATATGGACATCCACAACCCCAGGAGCGGGTTCAATACTTCGATGACCAGAAAAGAAGGCATAAAATTAATTTTCTAACTTGGGGCCTTTGATTTTGGTTGAATTTTGATACTTGAACATAAGCAGGGTGTAAGTGTTTTGTACTTATCAATAAATTATTCTCCTTTGAAGTTTGTTGTCGCCTTTTCTCTCAAAATTGCTGAAGATTTCAAATATGGGCTATCTGGGTAAAACGAAATTAAGGGAAGTGTGACTTTCTAAATTTTGACCTTCAATAAAAAACTAACCATTGCTTATAAAATATTGAATTTCACACACACAAACTAAACGTACAACACAAAATAAGGCGGAGTAATTTAATTTTCTAAAATGAATATTGAGTCACATTTTAATAAGAAAATAAAAAGTAAAGAAAACAGTTTTTAAAGCACCTAACGATCGCAAACGTGGTTCCATTGACGCTGGCAATTTAACTTTAAAACGGGTCACCGGCTGCTTTGACTAGCAGACCGCTGTGCAAGCATGGTTTTTCTTTTATTTAAAATCATAATGAATTAGACCTGCGCTTAAACAATTTGTACTGCTTCGTGACTTGTTAAAATCGATTTTGTTAGTAATTACATCTTATCTTATATATCTTCTTGATTAGGTTTTAATTCTGAAATAATCTAATTCTATTAGCGTTTTTTTTTTATTATTTAGATTTTCAATTTTTTGCTCTAAGAACCGCGATAAGTTATTTTCAATAAATTTTAATTATAATTTGATTTTCGAATATCGATTTTAAGAAGAAGTTATCGGTTTTTCATTTGAAGGAGCACAAGGTAAGTGAATTTCACTTGAAATTTTCACGATTATTATTGGAGACCAGTTAACTGCTGTAGTACACTAATATGTTTAAAATCACTTTATAGCTTAATATGATATATCAACAGTATCGAATAATTCCTTATAAGTTTTATCTGTATCCCATTTTATTGGACTGGCTGTAACTAGCAACTTTATATTGGAATTAGACTCCGATCACTTTAGATAAAATTGCTTTCTTTTGACCTACCGGCATTCCGTTATGGACTTGTGCCAAACATCGCCACATATTGTTAGTAAAATTATTAAACCAATCAGAAATTAAACAACTCAATCAACACCATTAATTCTTCAATTATTAAATTAACTTCTTTGTGTGCCAAGCCGCATATATAAACACTTTATATTCATTTAGATTAACATCCTATTATTTAACACTGCATAGTATCATTAATCAACAGCGGACAGTGTTTTACATAATCATTGACAGGTAATCGTGCGAATGACAGAACATTGACGCCCACGTGGATCTGCATAATGGGAAACGCAACCCTGAACTATTAGCCATGACTTATGGCCGTAGAGACGTGCAAACGGTTAGGTCTCGTCAGATAGAATGTTTTATGAGGTTTACCTATTTTAGCTTGGCAGATGATTCATGTACTCGTGTAATAAGTACTTGCAATGGTTAATGTAATCATTTGTATATGTAAATGTGATTGGTACTATTTAATGTAACAACGTGGACGGGAGTAAGTTCTTTGTTGTATATATGGGTGCAATGGTACGACATAAGTATAGACAATCTAACATAAATACAGAAGTGATCACCTCAATACACTGAAGTCGGGTTAATCCCCTTTGAAAGTTGTAGAAAATTATCGCACGCATATTTTCCTTTGATACTTCCATTTTGCAACCGACTTGTCACCTTTGAACGGACGCTACAATAAAACATTATTTCGTTTTTAACACTTAATTAACACTATATTAGGTATTCAATTGCCTGCGTTATTTCTCGGTCAGTCATAAAATGGTATTCTAGGGGCCTAAGATAAGGACGTGGCAAAAACGAAACCGATATAACTTCATCATGTCCGTATATTCGTACGGGTATACCATAATTATTTTACTCGGATATATGGGCTCGGCTGGCAGCACTAGCGCTAAATGAATACAATAAATATAAAAAATAGGAATTTAAAACCAATAAGAGTGGCAGGATCCAATGTTCGTAACCATACATATAGACACAGTAGATACATACATGTAACAGTGTTAAAAAATGTTTATGTGTATGAAGACACGTAGGGTAGTTATAGTAAACTATTTATGGACAAATCTTCAAACATGATTCAAAGATGTTTTTATTCATTTAATAATCTGTGCAATTTATGCTTCTAAAATCGTAAAAAGTGTTCCCTCCTTTAACCTTTTAACTAAGGGGTGGAAAATTCCGAAAAACATCGAGTTGAAAGAATCATAAAATATAATTTCAACAAAAATACATTGCAAAGTTTCTTAGTTATGATCAAATTTCGGCTACGTGCTATTTTAGTTTAACAGCTTCACAAAGAAGTTGTAATAAACAAGACTATAAAATTATGACACGATTATAAATTTTATTCTGTATTTTAAGCTCAATAGAGATGAGATTAAAGTAAAGAATTACCACTTTTCGTAATTTTGGTTTAATTTTTTTTAATCTGCAGTCTTAAACCATAATATTAAATATAAATAGCCAAAGATAACACATTGAAAAAATAATGCATCTTGTGATTTTTTGAATGAAGTTACCACTTAGTTATTTTTTATTTACGTTAATAGCCGACAAACGAGCAGACAAGCCAGTTGGTGGTAAGTAGTCACCGTCCCCCGCGGACATCAGCAAAATCAAAGGTATTACTAATGCGTTGTCTGTCAGAACATGACAAGTCGTTTACAACAGACTCAAGCAGGAGGGTGGTAGCTAGCCAGACGGGCTGCACGAAAAGATAATAATATTATTAA
This sequence comes from Agathymus mariae mariae, assembly GCA_018251895.1. Taxonomy (NCBI): domain Eukaryota; kingdom Metazoa; phylum Arthropoda; class Insecta; order Lepidoptera; family Hesperiidae; genus Agathymus; species Agathymus mariae. Next base: position 9,211 of record DWPT01008379.1, read on the forward strand.
TAATATGAATTAATTAATAATGATTATGATAATATAATCCTTACGCGAAACCCTACCACCAAGCAGGCTGGCTTCTGACTGCTCTTACGACACCCTGTTCTGTGTAGTATACTGTCCCCAGTCCTATGCTGGCAGAACAGGATGATAAATTGCTTTAATGAAGGCTGAGTGGGGCCCTTTATCTGTAGATATTATACGTTTGGAACGGTATCAAGTGTTCATTTCTTGTCAGATGCTGTGTACCTTAACGCAAGCTCACAAGTTCCATGCAACGCTGATTTATGTGAGATATAAATATACTATCATTCTCGCGTTCAATGTTCTTTTGGATGTTGGTTTGATGAATATTGATCATCCTAGTATAAGGATTTCTGTGGTAAATCATTGTGTTTTATTTCTATATTTTCTAAATAGCTAATAGTAACCAGTACTGAACATAAGGTTACATTTAGGGTGCGAACAATGTTGTGGCCCTGAAAAGGGCCTTTTAATTGCATACAATTTGTTTCATAATTCGAACAAATTATATAAATCGACCGACCGACCGCCCGACCGACGAACCGCTCCACTTAGGCCTTCTTCTCGGTCTTCTTTGGCAACAGCACCGCCTGAATGTTAGAGCCCTAGTGGGCTCCAGCACTGTCCTGACGTGTGACAGTAAACTAAAAGTTGACAGTAAGTGTCCACAACACCAGGGTCGACACCGATGTGTAGTTGACTAAAAAATATGCAGTAAGTTGAACGGTTAATATGCAAGTAAAACATGTGTCGGTGTAAATACTCATAATCTTTCTTTTATAGACTGGCATCTGTACCATCCAGCTTAACTGTTATAATTTTTTTTGTTATAGTAATAGCCGAAAACAAGCCGACGAGCCACCTGATGGTAAGTGGTCTTCGTCGCCCATGGACATCAGCAAAACCAGCGGTATCACTGATGCGTTGGCAGCCAGGAAATGAGAAGGTAAGAAAGAAAGTACTGGCTCTCAAGCCCCCAGCCGGAACACGACGAGTCGTTTGGCGGC
>DWPT01008380.1:0-10235 GCA_018251895.1 Agathymus mariae mariae
AAATGTTCGAATGCGTTGAAAACAAAACACTAACTATTAAACAAATGACGATTTTAGAAAAAAGAATTCCATGTTTTGGAAATAAAATTAATTTGGAATTAGAATTATCAGCCAAAAAAAAAATATTTTGCTTTGAAATGGCCAGTACAGCAGAACGGCAATTTCATAGGTCAAGACCGATATACGTTAAATGTAAACTTGTAATGCGTACCGCGAAAGAATGGAATGGTCTGCCCTGAGTGTCTCCAACTTATTACTATGTTAATGAATTCAAATTTTATTTTTTTACATAAGATAAGTTAATGCTTGACAACAATCGCACCTGATGGTAAGTGGTGATGAAGTCTAAGATGTTAAACATCTTCAAATCAATAATGAATAGATTTTTTGTAAGTAAATGCGCTTTACCATCTAAGGCTACATCGCCACTCATCAGATGGGACTATAGTTAAGCACTGACTTATAACACGTAAAAAAAATAGTACTTATTGTAAAATTATAGAGCTTTATTTATATCCTAAGGAAGTTCGACAAATAAGAAAAACACATAGAATATACGTATCATTAATTCGTTTCACGATACTGAATATTGCATAATATTGTTTGGTTGTTTTCCTGCCAGTTAAACGTATCTCTTGCATCTGGTTGAAAATTTGAAACAGGTTAGAACTTCGCGAACTTGAAGACTTATAACACTGAATCGATTTGAGGGAGAAGGAACGCGACCCTTCAGTAGCGACCCCTAACTAATCCTCCCTTATGTCTGTCTCGACATTCGTATATACTTTGTTAAGTTGACAACTCCTGCCGAGTTTCACGGTCTATGTCTTCGACATAATGTGCCATATTGTGAATAGATTTTGTATGTGACACTGTTTAAGCAACAACATGTTTTGTAATATGATAAAGTGAATCATTTGACATTATTCAGTACCCTCTTTTACATGTGACATAATTATTGTATAGTAGCCACATTATAGTCGATTTGTCAACCATGTCTGACTAAAAGTATAGTTTTCTAATTCTGAAGTGCTTTGCCTATTATAGTATTACTAGGAATAAATTTTTGAACCTGGGATAGCCAAAACTACCTTTACAACAACAACTTACAATGTATAATAAATGTGTTATGCTTTTAGAGTTGATTACGAACCTCTGGAAAATAAAATATTCACATGTTAGCTCGTAAATGTATAAAATGCTAGTATTTTAAATTTTATTGTAATTGTGGGATTTTTAAGAAAATAATGAAGAATAATTATTTCGTAACACGAGGGATTTTACAATGAATCAATAGAATAAAGATTAATGATTTTATTCGATTATCAAATAAGGGCTCGATAGACAGAATTTGGATGTTACGATCGCAAAGCAGTTTAATTATTCGTTCTGATTGTAAATATCATAAAAATTATGGTTAAATGTTTACTAATATTGGACGTAAAAGGAAAAAGTGGAGATTGCCCTTGGTATTCATATAGTTTTATTTGTCTTCAAATGCCGGAATTTTTTCGACTCTGTAAAGAACAATCAACCAGATGTTAGGTATAACTCATTTCGTCGGTTTGTTTTTAGTTTGTGACAGTTCACGGTTGATTGCTACACAACAAGTTCCTAAACTTCAAGGTTTGGTTCCAATAGTGCAAAATTACGAATCATTTATTACAAATTACATAGCGTTATGCAATGAAATCTCCATAGTATTGATAAAAAATATGTCGGGGCAAATGCAACGATTCAACCTATTATAAAAACTAAAATAATTGAGATTACTTTAAAAATTGTTTCAAAACTCATTAATTGATTACTTTGTGTTGGCTAACGCTTAAACAGTGGGTCATTATTGTAATTTCAATACTACGTACCAACTTAGAAATATGTAACACGTCCCAATAAATATGGCTGCTCTGGTGACCCTGAGGATTCGTGTACGAACTTATCTGGGATGTTGTGTCATGTTTTGTGATGTCAGCAATGCTGACGTCATACCTTTTAAAACACTACGAAGGTTACTTTTCCGTCAAATAATATTATGATACATTGGGGTGACTTCAACTCGTTGGCAGTCCAATTTCGGGCACGGTTCTCTTAGCAGGTGAACGAGGCTTAGATCGCTTCGATTTATTGGAAGTTTTTATGTCGCCTGAAGCACTCTGTAACGGCTTGACAATTGTTATCGGACCATTAAAACCAGGGCAGACGGTTAGTAGTGTTCTGCGAAGTACAGAAGAAATTTAGTCATTAACGGTCGGTCATCCCACTAATTCCTAGTAAGTCTCTAGTCTCAACTCAGTTGATCACTTACTTATCCAAACCGGCAAGCTATGAATACTTGGAATATATGTTCGTGATTTGTGTGAAACCAATTCAATAGTAATGTAGGCTAGGCTGGCAACGCAGTTTATCTCTGATTATTGAAAAACAAACCTTATACAAAAATTAAAACCTGAGTGATTGTAAATTATAAGAACTACTCAGAGCTGTACAGCTAATCAAATCATATCAGTGTATCGCTATTAAATGAATTATTGACAAGGAAACAATCGCTCTCATAGTCATCGTGGCGATAATCGTTGTCATCAACCACTTTTTAAATACTTTCTGCAACACGCCTCATTTTCCTTTAACGATGATACTCCGGCCAAGTCATGAAGCCTGATATGAAGCTATACTTAATATTCTAAATTTGTTTGGATATTAAAATTATTGTCAAATCTGTGTGCTTTGAAATGGAAGGCCACTCTCGGGCTTTTACTGGTAGCCAAACAGGTATAAATAGATTTTCGTAATTATTTTGTACGAAACCTATTTCTTTCGTTGTAAAAACCGTCTTTGAATTTCAAAAAAATTGTTCAGATTTGTTTAAATTCACCCAAAAATGTATCGGACTCGATTGTCAATTGTAACAAAATAAAGATTTAAAGTAAGGCAAACGACAAACAGTTAACTTGAAATGTTTGAACCAATACAGAGGAGTTTTTATGTGTTAGTAAAACTCTTGTTGTAGATAGCTTGTTCTTTCCATGACGCTCGCATTTAAAGTGTATCTGCACTTTAGGTATGATATAATTTTATACTTGCTGTTCAATGCACCAGTAGTTCTTTAATTAATAAAATTGCGCGTGCGCTAAATGCGTCGTGTCGTATACAAAAAATTGTGTAATCTGTTTTAATTCAAATGATCGTCATCGTTTGTTTATCATATAATTTATTTGGTATTAGAATATCGCTGCGACATTTTTCGCTCTGGTGAATTTTAAAAGACAAAACTATCTTATTGTTGATGTAATACAATATGACGAATGGTGTTCGCTTTAGATATTTCATTTGATGACTTGCCGGCGTCGGTGTTCCCGGCTAGTTACGATATGGGAGTCTTCAAGAGGAGAGTAAATATGCTATTATAAGTTAATGCGTTCAACATCTTAGACTTCATCACCGCTTAACATCAGGTAGGATTGTTGTCAAGCATCAACTTATCTTAGGTAAAAAAAAATGACATTAGGAAAATTTTGAAAAATCCCACCAGGTTTTTTCATATTAATTCATATTAATTAAAGGGTTGTTGTTAAATCTTATTCATTGTACGGTACCTATCCGCTTTACTGTTTTCGAGTGATAGTAAAGGTTAATCATGTGTAATACATATAAAATTTTAACTTATCCCTTGATTTACATGAACGATATATGAAAAAAACTACTATTATGGGACTTATCAATATAAGTCCGTCAATACGTAATAGAACCTAAAACAATAGTTTTTATAATCACTATCTGTTTGTTTGTGTATGCTAGTCTCAAAAACGGCTTAACCGATTTCGTTATGGTTTTCACTAATGTATTTGCACTAAGCATCACTTAAAATAAAGTTCGTACCATTTCAATCCCTCCTTAAAAAAAAAAAAATTATAAATTAAGATAATTCTAATTCACAGAAGGAGAAAAACCCAATCTTGAAACAATGAAGGCGCTATTTTCAAGCGTAAGGCGTTGCTTTTATGAACCAAAGGGAGGGCACTTTTCTGGTTATTATAATATTTTTCTCTAATTATATTCTTGCCTGGTTAATAAGAAAACTTATTGTATCATCTTCAGAAGCTTATTTGAAACGTGGCAATGTTTCACAAAAATAAATAATAAGTACACTATTGATATACAATTGAAAACATCTCGTTGTGCTTTTAAAATATTCTTTCTGATAAGGTGTACTGATAAGGTTCTGATAAGGTGTAGCAGTTTGTGAATTTCAATAGTATAACAAGTTGATTATTTATCTAACCCGTAATCCTACATTCTTGGACGATGAACAGTTAGCATCGGAAGGAAAGCGTCCCAGGAATTATTTGCTCTGAACCGGAACGCTGACCACATGTATGCCGTTCGTAAGTTGATATGTTTACAAGTGTCACGTGTGACTGTGTTTCACGCCAGATTCACATAAATTTACTATTTACTTATTTTTATATTACTGCCATTATGTGCAGTTGGCAATTCAAAAGTAAAATTCATCAATCAATCAAACATAGAGATATAATAACTCTAACGGGTACGCACGATCACTTTTAAAGTTATAATTTCGTTGCTTTCGCCACTACAACTACAATTAATCAAATCTTGATACTGCATACCGCTGATTTGTAAGGTTTCTTGATTCACGTCACTAATTATATATATATGGGTTGGATATTGCTATCTCAGTATATTTCTTGTTATATGTACAGAAAGTCAATTGAAACTACAAATTAAGATGGATTGGCCCCCAGGCAACAATTATGAACCCCAATGCTATACGCCACCAACAGTAAGAAAGTTTGGGGTAAATATTGAATGATGTATAGTGGTTACAGTGGATTTCGGATATAGCGCCATTGAAGGGACCGCGTAAATTCGTCGATGTATCCGGAAGTCGTACCAGGCATAGGTAAAGATATACAGACACACACGGTTTAGTTACATTCATTCGTCGCTATAGACGGGGTCGTAATAAATGAAATCCACTGTGTATCTATAGATATTATAACTGTGGTGGTGTGGTATTATTAATATATCTCTGAACGATCCTTCGGCAAAAGATAATCAATCTAGTAAAAATTGAAGTATTGAAATTGATATTCCAAATAATGCATATATTGTGTTTGAGAGTAATTATGATATTCATTAAAATTTATTTGCTTTAACATTGTTTTGAATAATTTATTCGGCTTTGGTAATACCCAGCTGAATCCCGACAGTACTCAGGCATGGTGGTAGGATTTTGACCAACCCAGCTAGCCACCACGCTTCTTCTAAAAACCTCTAAAAACAAATTATGTGATTTCACTGCATTGTAGAAATTACCGTTTTCTTTCTGGCAAGCAGCACATCTGGGATCAAATCCCGTATTTATAGATATATGATCTTGAACATGATATCATCGATCTTGTACATACATACTTTTGCTACCTGTTACTTGTGTATATTGCAAGTTTAAGCAAATTCAAACTTTTAAATATGACAACAGGAAGAGAGTGGAGAACGTCAATACCAAATAGAAAACACTAGATCGTCCACGTAATCTCTGTAACAACAGATATGTCGGCATCGTGAGCAGATGCACTGTAGCACGCCGTAATGCGAACATTACACCAATCCGAATCGAATCGCGTATCGAACCAGTGCACTTGTGTGCCCCTAGCGGGATTATAAACTGTACAATCGTCACATTTGATACATTGTGTAACTTAAGTAATGTTGGAGAAATCGAGAATAATTTCTGAGTGCCTTTAATAGAATTCGTATTCGATTACGTTCATGAACGAGGGTACTGGTACTAAAACACTTTCTGGCAGATTGCAAAATAGACATCAGAGGGCTCAAAAGATGATGCTTTTAAAAATTGTTGTTAATTTTATTTTAAATTTCAAATTTAAATCATCGTCATTAAAAACTATCTTTTTAATAGGCTGAAGGCTCTTCTCTGAACGAGACAGATAAAAGTCTTAATCTTTGTCAAACATGCAGATTGATTTAGTATGAATCTTTGATAACGTCATGGAACAATTAATTTCAATTGCACACTTATTTTGAATATACATAAGACCTAAGACAGAGTCCGAGTTTGAAATCACTGAAATCACTTTAGTAACCAACTTTCCTTGTGTTTGTTCTGAAATTTCAATGTTCAATTTGTAAAATAAACTCTGCGATAATACAGTGAGCTACGTTGTGGCGGTGAGCTTAAGGTACTATCGTTTGCTATGAATCATTCATGACATCTGAAAGTTTAATGTCTCCCTACTTAGATCAGTTATGTATTGCGTAGTCCTTGCAATGCGTTATCCTGACCGTTTAAATATTCCTAAATCGATATACCATATAGCGCCGTGATAAACATTATCGCAAAATGAACACGATAGAATATATATCAACTAAGTCTTAGGTAGACCACCTTAACCATAATTTAATAATCAAAAAGTAAATGTTGATTTTCAACTCACGTTTTATCGTTGCAATTTCTCAAGACGAGATTTATAATATTTATTCATGAAGTATGAACATTTATTGACTTTCGAGTTAAGTTTACGTTTAACATCGCTTTGGAAAATAGGATCCCTCTAGTTGTATGCAAATACGTCTAGAGATAGAAATCGCATTGCGATGAAAAGCTAAAATGTTGATGTCTACGATGATAATTCATAATCAGCACAGCGTCAAGTAACGTTAAGGTAGGTAGTCGCGTAAACGTTTATAAACAACATTGTGAAATACAATAAACAATTGTTGCTCACCAACTTCTATGAGATGTAAAAGTTTCGTGTTAATGCAATGCCTTGCCGTGCCTCCTGTGGTCAGTTCTCCTAACTTTATCAAATCATAAAAGAAAAAATTTGGAAGACAGCAAAAAAGACGTTATCGATTGAACATTACTTAAGTATATACAAATTACATTTGTAGAGTGAGTAAGCTCCGCCGTAAACGCCGTCGTACAACGTTATACTGCAATGTACACGAATCATTTATGAGGTTGCCCTGACGTTAATACTGCTACGTTACATTAATGCAGCTTTCGCTAAGACCTCTGAAATGTTGATCAACTTCGAAGGTTCAGTCAGCTAAATAGAGTTAATTTTTAAACGATATGAGATTTAAATGTTACATGTTCTTGAACAATATTTATGACATAATTTACATCGCGCCGTGTATATTATGAACTTGAATCGCAAAGTATTTTCCACCCAAACCTGAGATGCCTACAACACCTTTCCCAATCCGCACTGGTGTAGCGTGTTGGAGTGCGCTCTTGGTATCCTTAATCATGACGAGAGACTGTCGGTTGGTGATAGCTTCAAAGCAACTTAAGATTAAATAAAAGGTATATTCTATTGTGTATTTCAATAAATTATATTTGAATGTCATATAATTCTGTTCATAGATGACATATACTTACCGGGCACGAAACATGCGGAGGACACGATTGATCAACGGCCGTTATGTTTATTATAAACGTTTATAAAAAAAGTGTGCCAGTGCCACTCACAGTCGTAATACCTATTAGGTATTTTATATTGTTTATCATGAACAGTCTGAGCTCTATACTCTCTATAGGAACAGCGTGAAACATTACAATGGAAAGCTATTTATGATGCCAACCCTCGCTTACAACGGCACAGATCTCTTCTCGCGCGTCGGGCGTACGTTACTACGATTACACGGCTCCAATGCGAATTGTTGGAAGAGTTAGTGGTTGTCCGCTAACCCTTCCGACAACCAATTATATTGTCATAATTTTGGAGATTTTTAAGTCGCCTGAATGATTCCTAAATGATATACTGACCGAATAATAATAATAATATATATTTTTATAATTATAGCATACAGAGCATTTCACAGGTTGTAGATAGGTATATAAGTTGCCCACATTATAATTTAAAAACATGTTTAAAGTGCATTGAAATATCACAGTTATAACTAGATGTTATGTAACGATAACAACCGAAACTAATGGCTTAATATGCCCTTCGAAGCATGGAAGCGTTTATGAAATTAACCACATTCGCCCAATAAACCCTTTACCCCTCCTAAAGTTGACTAAATCGGTTGATCAATAATAATTACTTACTATAGAGTTACACCCCAATTCGTTTATAATAGTACACTGAACACGTAGGTCACCTAACTTAATCGCAGGGCCCTCTGTCGGTGTAGAGAGCCCTCGTCGCGAGCCCCTACTTGCCGCGTGGACCTAACTTCTAACGGCTAATCCGATAAGTCGATTAACGTTGTTTAATCAAGCACCGTTCCGGCTCGATTGGTGTCTCAATTTAGCGTTTAGCAATTAGCCTGTTTGTAAAACGAATAAATGTCCTCTCTCTCACTCCCGCACACACACACACCAGCAAGCACATACACTAAATGGTACTACTCTCAGAAATAGATTTTGAAAATACTTGTTCGGCAGGTTGGGTCGTGGACTGGACCTTAGGGTCGTAAATTGAAACACAATTGTGTAGCTCCTTAGTAACTTGACTAACGTTACAATCCTCTTAGAATCTACCGTGAAATGTTTTTACGTGTTTCGATTACAGTATCGGAGAGCCCCCCGGGGCCCTTCCTTCCGTCTTGTTCGACAACAGGTCGGTAATGCCCTTGATGTTAAGGTTGTGCATGGGCGGCGATGACCACTTGATATCAGAAGGGCTGTCTGCTCATTTGTCCGCTAAACATAAAAAAATCAGAGCTGAAATATGTTTTGTGTTTGAGCATTGATAGAAATTTTAACTGTCGTTTAAACACACACACACACACACACACACACACACACACACACACACACACACACATGAGAACCGAAAATTTTGCTATTTACCTCACACTGTTCTCAGAATCGAAGGTACCCTTACAATAGCTAAACATAGGAAACGGGAGGTTTCCAATTCCGTTAATAGGTAATTCTTGATCCATTGTTGAGCAATACCGCAGCCTGCATTGTTCGTGCGGTAACGTAGTTAAAATCATATTAAGTTTGCTCGGCTATGCCTTGTTGAATAACTTATTGTTAGATTATTTTCTACAAAAAGGCTTGTTGCGTCACAATAAAGAAAGTAATTCGACAGGCACAATTTAGCTCTAAATTAATAGGAGTGTCAGTAGTAATGCAGATCCGCTGCTTAGTTTTGAATGGCAACGCGTCGGTGATGCCCTTGGTGATATTCAACTTTTCAAAAAGACAGAAAATGTTATACAAAATCCGTTTAAAGAATGTTTTATTTTGTTTTTTTATCAGGATTTGTTGATGGCAATGAATAACATAGCATTAGGGTTTATGTAATTGGTTTTGATGCGAAACTAGTTACATTCCTTCATTATTTATAGGCAACATGCTGTTGGTGGGCCTAATTACGGAAATCCCAGAGACAATCTGCTGGTTTGCTGGCTATTGGCAACGGATATTTTTTAACATTTTTACTCTGCTTTTGATGTGTTAGGCACATTTATAGGTCATGCCTGAAATTTAGTGACAGTATTCTTCTATTATGCAGGTAGGAACAATGTAAACCATTTAAAATTCAGGTGGAAGAATTGAGTCGGGTATTTTAATAGGCAAAGTTCTACAATAGGTTATTAAAATGGACGTTTACATTCAAGGACTTTTTATGGAAATAGTAGTAATGTACAGAAATCTTAATATACATGATACCTTAACCTAGTAAAAGTGTCTACTACGTCTAAGAATTAGTTGAAACATTTCAATTTTTAGCTCCGACTTTGTCATCATCCTGGTATTTACTAGCTGTTTCTTTAAATACATTTTATTATGTAACGGGTACTCCCGATACTTGTTATTTATTGCCAATATTTCGACCCAGTTGCATGGGTCGTGGTTTCGCCGTGACCACGACCCATGCAATAAATTCTGCGATTATATTAGTATAAATCATACGTTCCTTGAATTTTTTTCAAAGTAAGCACTTTTTTTCAAACTGACAAATTGATGCGTTCCACAAATTGTATCGTTGTCCAATGACTCCGTCACATAATCTATAGAACCTAACAGAAACTGATTGCGAGAGCTACTATATGCCATCGGTGAAATGATAACCCACTGAATGTAAAAACTGCACAACTGAAGAGATGCACTCGTTAGAAAAAGAAAATGCTGGTAGGTCATAAACATATGTCGCATAATGTTCAACTTCCCCTAGCTACTACCGAACTCATTATCTAGCTCAATACTAGATACATCCTGTCTATTCATC
>DWPT01008381.1:0-10235 GCA_018251895.1 Agathymus mariae mariae
TGTCTATGTAATTCTCGCAACTGACTGTTACGTCACTAGCCGGATACACTTAACGACGCTGATAACGTTCGATCGTAACGAACTTTAGATCGAGTTCGAATCAGAAACAAAAACAAAACCAAAACGTTTTCGGGAGAAAGGCCCCCCCCTGGTCTTGTTGTGAATGTCACTTCCTATTTTTTCGTATAAATACAGAATAATAAATGAAACTTCAAATTGCTAACTAAGCTACGTGGTACAATGAGTTCCGTTACATGAATAGCTATTTAAAAATAAAGGTGATAATGCTTCTAATATTACATTAAGTTCTCCATCATAATTACTAAACCGGTGCTATTGAAGAAGAAAAAATTTTTAAAATAGTTGATTTAAAACAAAATAAGTGATAGATTTTATTAAATAAATCATTTAAGTTGTGAAACTTTTTAAAATTTCATATAAAAATACATGGAAATCGTTACAATACTTAAACATTTAGGAATTTTGTTATTCTAAATCTTGTACATTGTTTATGTTTTTAAATAACTTATACATTATACAAGTTAATACGATTAATTAACTTTTTTCCTACTCAATTTTAATTCGTAATTTACATGTGCACACTTACCATGTTGAAGGCAGTCGACGTTATCGGTAATAATCGAATGAGTGAAGATATTACTTAAATTTTCGATTAAACGAGATATTATTCAGAAAGCAAAGACATTTGATATCGAATAAAATTTTATTTGAATCTGTTACAGTTCCAATTAACCTCCCGACTACATTTAATGACTACATCTTGTATATTTACGTCATAAAGCTTTACATATAATATAAGCCATACTAAGCTCGGTCTAACACTCCTTCCATCGTATTTTAATTTATATTTAATACAGAACAATATAAGAGACGCAGAACAAAGGAATCGTCTTTTCTCCTTTATTATCTTCCGAGCTCTTGTCATAGCTTTGCATACATAAAAGTACGTTTGAACAATGTAACTATCGGAGAAACAGAATTTTGTAGAACTTAAATGCTTAAAGTATCAAGAATCTTAAAGTAATGCTGTGATATGGTGCTGCGGTTAAAAATGACGTCTTTGCTTTTTAAATTTATATTTTAGACTCTTAGGGAAAGCTAGTAATTCCATAGCAGAATTTAGTGACATGTCCCATTAATCGCCATTGTTGTGCACAACGTCAAACGTCACTCTGTTCGACCGGTTAGCCGTCACGATTATGTATCATGGTTACTCGTTATGGTTATGCGTCACTGGTACTCATCACGATTTCACCCTACAGTGACGCCACATTTACGTGACATGGTTATGCGTCACGATTATTCGTTAACCGTATTAACGATTACCGTGCTTGCGTAGGTGATAATTATGGAGGAGTTAACAGATTTTTTTAAAATTTGTATTCCCTTGATAGCAATCTAGCTTATATGGGAAAACATTTAAATTATCGTTTGGACATATTGGGGTCCCTCTTAGGCAATGCTACATAAATTTGATTCTTGACTTAGGAAATGTCGTCACCTTAGTATCCTGGAGAACCATCGCAACTAAAAAAACAACAATACATAATTCTATTTTTGCTTTAGAAAATAAAAAGATTCAAAATACAAACTTAACGTAAAAAAATTATTGGAACATTTTAAAAATATTATATTAGCACCAGCTACAGAATCCAAATTTAGCTAAAAACAATCCAGATAATCGCGTAAGTAAACAAAAAAAACCATTTAAATCGCGTAATCACTAAGTGGAAAAGGAATTATGAAAACACTACACAACGGATTTCAATACATAAAGTTAGATAAAATATGATCAAGTTTGTCATATGTTTCATGTCTTAATTTTGTTATATCTGTGACAACTGCAATGCAGAGAATCGTATCGTCAATTCTTACGCTTACAGGCATTTTTTTCATTACAGCAGCGCGTTGCGTTTTAAAAACAATTTTTTTCAGAAACAGGTAAAAGTAATTCAATCAATCCGGTCGGTTGTGCCGAAGCGTGTAACGGCGGTTGATCGAAGAGCTGATCTCATCTCTTAAAAGCTTTCGTCGATTACGACACGACTTCCATCCTGACGTTCCACTGTTAGTTTGAGATCGCGGCGAAGAAAACGCCGTTCTTTCTCCTCGTGCGGTTTAGAAATAGCCATTGGAATGTCAAAAGATTATATGAAGCAAACAAATTAACTACAATCAAAATGTAGTGTTTATATGAATAATGTATTTGATTCCCAACAGTATATTATTTATTTATGGGTCCGTTGATTGGTTATAGAAACGAAATAGCGAAAATATAATTTTTCACTGAATTATTATAATACTGACATTGTGAAATAGTTTCATACACCGATAAATGAAATGAAATAGATACGCACAGTCTTCTGTTAAAATTTGCCGCACTTAACATTAAAGTATTTAATATGTTATATTCATATAATATATTCCAATGGACGTTGGTAGCACTTCGTAATGTAAAAAATATACAATTAACTAATTGTGCTATCATCATGTATAGTACTAGATAAATCTGTAGTCTGTTTGTCAGTCTGTATGTCCCGTTATAACTCAAGAACGGCTTAATGAACCGGTCTTAATGAAAATTGGTATGTAGTGAGAACCTGTGATTGCGCAAACGATAAGTTATATATAATATCAGTAAACCTAATGTTTTCTAATCAAGGTTGTTTTGTAATACAAAATTTTGAACCAAATGTATATATAATTACTTCAACCCAAACGAAGTCGTAGTGGGCCGCTAATACTCGTATAATTTAAAATACGTGCGTAACGTACTTGACGCATACACATATGCAAACACACACAACTATATATGTATATATATGTATATGTGTGTGTGTGTGTGTGTGTGTATGTTCAGTGTATCGATTACTATGTAATTATTAAAGCATTTATAATTAAATACTTTAAATCTTTTTCATTTATTATTTTTTCATCTTTAGCATTTCAAACTGCGTAAATTTACACGTCTTTGTACGTCTTCCTGTCGTATGTTAATTAAAAATATATATTTTAAATTAAACGATAGTACTAGATATGAGGAATGGAAAAATATTTTGACAACTTCTAAATGCAATTGTTGAAAGATATTAAACTAAATATTTAATAATTAAATATTCACCTCCCTTTGTATGTCCGAACTTACTGAATCTAATTTTAGATGGCCTACTGGGCCATGTGTGTCGCTCTACAATAGCACATCTGATTTTTGAAATATCGTGAATAATATATAGATACAGATATATGCAGTTATATACAATTTTTTTTAAGATAATTATATATATGTCTCAAGAGCCCGATACATTCACAAAACGTTTGTATTATTAGTTATCAAATAAAAGTAAAATTTTCATTTCTTATCATGATTCTGGTACGCTACAGATTTTCGGAATATAACTATTTCGCAACAGATAACATTACAAGACGTAAATCGGATGTACTGCTGTTACGACAAGCGAACATAATCGCCTTTCATCGAACAAGCACTTTGAACATCAAACGTTAGAAGGAAACGCTAGGAATTTTTAATATTGGTACCGCAATAAAAAATTCAGGGATACAAAAATTTTAAACTATAGTAAAAAACCTTGTTTATCATAATTCTGCATTGTAGAATATGTTATTTTAAAAACTCTGATACCTTTTATACCTACCATATTGTATTTATCGTTCTTCTTAGGTCATGAAATGGGATGTGAAGCGTAATGTTTATGGGGTCTAAGATACATATCTGTATTTCGTCATATTCATTGATCTTCGTAATCAATTAATTAAATCCGTTCAAAGTAAAAATACAATTACTATAATATAGTTTTATAAAAAATCAAATAATTACAAACTATAAATAGGATTTATAAATAAAAAAATTACAATATATTTTACATAACATTATATTATCAATATAATTATTAAGTCGTTAATATTATTATTGCTATTATTGTCATTCCGGGAAGTCTGCCTGGCTAGCTACCACCCTCCTACTTGAGTCAGCCGCCAAACGATTCGTCGTGTTCCGGCTGGGGGTTTGAGAGCCAGTACCTTCTTTTTTATCTTCTTCACATTTCCTGGCCGACAACGCATCAGTGATATCTTTGGTCTTCCTGATGTCCATGGGCAACGTGACCGCTTACCGTCAGGTGCCTCGTCTGCTCGTTTGTCGGCAATTACCATAAAAATTCCACTACAATTTACAGAAATGCTACATGATAAATTAAAAACTCACGTAGAAAGCATTCTTATGCAGAAAGGTTATAATAAACTTGATGATTACTTTTAAGATAAGACTGCTTGGACATGAGTTTAATATAATAGCCATAAGTGCGTTCTGTTACTGTGAAAATGCTCCTTGGGAGTTTCTTGCCGCTTCTTCTCCTAGGACCACTCACAATAGGTATTTGTTGAAGCGACGGCGTAGTACTTACGAAAAGTGTTTGTAAAGTGTTCGAATAAATTTCGTGTCATTTCATTTCAATCAAACCGCCACTACTCGTGGTGCACCCTGCAGATTAATTACGTCCTTCAGGAGGTAATTGGGCATTATACCATTCAGTGCACTTTAATGGTACGGTCCTTTAGCTAGCTATCACTTTTATTCTAGAATCTACTTACCAAATGTTTTAATTTATTTCGGCACCAGTTTCAGAGAACGCTGACTCTCTCTTTACCACTGCACCATTGTAGTTTCCTGTCCAACGCATTTGCTGCTCTCAGTTGTTGAATTCTTTCCCTGATAATCTTCGAAAACTTGTTAGCAGAACTACTTTCAAAAGGATATATCTGATTCATTTTTCAAAGTAGATATGTTTTAAGGTTGTTATCATCATATCCCTTATTTTATATATTTATGTACCGTATGGTATATATACCTTATTATTATTAACAAATTTTATACACGTATTAGTATTTAGGAAAATAAGGAATGTAACGCCATTTCACTGCTCAGCAGGATACCCGAACCAGCAGATTTGAATAGGATTTAATGATGAGAGAAGGTGTTTGCACCCCTACAAATCGACAAAAGCAGCTTAATTCAGAAATAGATCACTCCATGGCGCTGTACTAATTTCTAAAGCGCGCTTACATAACTAATTCTATTAATATATTGACCGCCTCTGCTGTAAAGTTGTAACTGATCGGTGGTGAACTGGTACAGACGGTACGGTAGGGCCGAGTTGCTTTGGTGTCGTGAAGTAGTCAGTAATCAATCCATCCCAGTAATTCACCACGCTCGTAATTTGTCAGAAACTCCCACGACTGTTAATGCTCTTTACCATCTAAGGTTGCATCGCCACGTACTATCATGTGAGAGTATTATCGATCGCTGACTTATGATAGGTAAAAAAAGTAAATTTTCGTTATTTCGGAATTTATATAAAGATATATGCGTTTATTTTAGGGGCTACCCACCCACACAAACCTTCCTGTGCTTTTATCCGTCTACAGTCAAACATCGCATAATAAAACCTTAGCGAGCACAGCAGACAATTAAAACAAATATTTGTTATAGTAATGGCAGCATCTCTCAACGGTAATGGCGCCATCGTTTGGGTAATGATCCGCTAATTGTGGGTAATGGACATCGTTATAATGATTGTCTGTCGGAGGAAATTAATGATAAAATTATTGAATGAGTTTTTTATTAATATGAAATCGGCAAGTTAACATGAAAACCGCCAGAACATCGCAACTATCCTTGAATAAACCTCGATGCAGTGTTATTAAGCTTATTAATTTTAGTATGCGATAAAATGGGCTGCACTGAAAACCAGTTAGCGTTTTGTTTTATAACTAATAACCGTCGCTTCGCTTTGAGTACCGTTGTTCCATTTACAAACAGTTAAACTAAATCAGCGTCTCGCTTTTGTTCGACGTTTTGTTTTATTTTTTTATTTTTATAACTTAAATCTTCTTCGTGAATCATGATCTTAAACATACACATGAAACTTCTTGCATCAGAGTTTGATATTATCAAGTTCAGGTATATATAGGCTTTGGTTTTAAAAGGAATATGTGAAGCAAACTAATGATTAAGTAATTCTGTATGTTTATTATTTTGTGGCTCTCTAGTGATGAATCACGTGGGAAAATTTTGATGATTCTTACGAGTACAACAACAGAGCAGTTTTGGTGTTATCACTAAATACATGTTGGTATTAAGTTGGTATTAAAAGTATGGAGCAAATGGGTATCATATGAATGACCTTGACGTTGCAGCAAAATATTAGTGTAAACGACTGTTTTAGACCATCATAATGACATACAAAATCGACATTCGACATTGCATGTCGATTGCATCCTTATAGATCCTGATGATTACATAAATGTCCATCAATAAACTTTTATCATTTACGTACAAACATAATAAAGGGAGTTTAAAATTAAAGCTACGTCTATGCAGTTCAACTGTAAATCTTCCCCTGATTTATCCACGGAATGAAACGCACGGCGACATGACAAGCGCGGTTGCTGAAAAAAGCCCGCGTATTTATTTAGCGACGGTTTCAAAACATTTTATTTGGAAGTCACTAAAACGCAACATTCTAAAGCTATTTTTACGAATGTATCGCATTTTTTGTTTTTATATTCTTTTTGATTCAAAGGTCGCAGTTTATTTAAACCTTGTACGGTCGTGGGTTGACTGATGGTATGTGTTTTAAATAGGATAGGACTTTTTTTAATTTTACGATGCTATAACAATATCAAATAGAATACCACTGCGAATTGCTGGCATCACCGTAGGCCATCTTTGCAAGCGGATAATTGGTAATTCGTATAGAATACGTTTGTACTGGATTCTCTGTTCTAATAATAATTACAAACAAAACGCACAACAACTTCTAATGCACCTCTGCTGAAAACTCGAGTACCTAATATCACCAGCATGGTCAAAATAATAGTGAGGCCTGTCAAAACCTCTGTCACTTACTTAGCTAGACTACGTTGCCCAGTGTTGAGTCACATGGATTGTACGTGTTGCGGGCCGCGTTCAGTTTAATGATGATGATTTGATAGAAACGTTCACTTGATATTTAATATTCGGTATCAAAAACATTCAAGCCCGATTCGGACTCGAGTGGGATAGGATTCCGAACTGAAAATATATCTCTTATATCTCATGGAACCAAAAGACTGAAGATTTTACTGGATGCACGAAGGTTTTCTTTTTTTCAAATTTTTGGCTTCATTATTTAGAAGAGAATGTTTGTAAAAGGATTGGATTCGTATACATTCTTGTATTCCTAAAAACAGGACCTCCCGTTAATTATTTTGTATTTGTATATAGTATCAGCCGTTACTTTGCGGAAATTCACTGTTATTAAATTAGTATTAATTTACTTTGCAACAATCCGCAAGCACAATGTATGATGGTGTATACTTCTATACATGCATATAACCTCCCTCCCATCCACAAAGTAAAACATTCAGTTATGATAAATATACCAACATCCATACCGTCACCAACACGTGTTTCGCTCCGGAACAGAGCATCATCATCATTATACAATTGACAATAATTAATTTTTAATTTTACAATGTGCTTTCACGGCAGAAACCGAATAAAAAATCTTTTATTCGCTATTTACCGTCCAGTGAATTGTAGATTGAAATATTGAGAGAGAAATTTCCTTGAATTGAAGTACTATATATAACCTTCATTTTTTTGTACTTTCATTACGCTCTCGATACCAGTAAATTATTGGCTGAAATAGTTAAGAGAATAATAAAAAAAAAATGAAATTTAAATGAACTGAAAATCTTGTTTAAAACTGTTTTTAATGTATGAACTCCATCGAGTCGTTCTCGTTTGAAAATTCCTTAGGACTTCGTGTAACTCATTTCAGAAATGATAACATAATAAACTGCATATCGTTTGTTTTTTACTATAATTGTCTACTAAAGCCCCGACTACCTCACATTTAGTAACAATAATTAATGCTAGCTTTAAAATCATATAAAACATTTCTTCATAAAAGTAAGCTAGACGGTACGATTTAGCTGTAAGTATGTATATATATTTTCCTCGCTCCCACAAACTTTACAAATCTCAAACTTTGCTGTCGGCCATTTATAGTACCAGATTTTTTGATTCATCAAAAGAACTCATTCTATTAAAAGAACTGATAAGATTAAAAGTACTTACTCATTAACGTACTCCATTATATAGGCTACCTTACGTCCAAGCTACGGCGCTACGGTGCTACAGTGCTACGGTGCTACGGTGCTACGCCGCTATGAGGATATCGTAGCTCGTAGCCGCAGGCCATCGGTTTACATTCTCAAAGTTTTTTTGTAACAACATTTTTAATTTAGTTCCTTCGTTTCTAGTGAAGCTTAGACAAGAAAGTTTTTGCTTATCCGCTTTTAACTGTAAATATGGTAACATACTAGACTCAAAATTTCGAAGTGCTTGTTGTACGTTAGCCTTTTTCAGATTTAGGATTTTATACAAACATTAACATAAAATAAAGCTAAAAAAATCTGTTTGTATCTATACTAATAAGAAAATTCTAACTAATCGAATGAACGATATATAAGCATAAAACATTATTGCGGGCCTTTGACACAACAGAACCCAAAACAATAGTTGTTAAAATTTTTGTCTGTTGGTCTGTGCGTTTGTTCTCGCTAATCTCAGAAACGGCTTGACTGATTTCGTTCTGGTTTTCACCAATATAATTGCAATAAGCATTACTTAATACTTAAACTTTGTCTCATTGCAATCCGTATATAAATAAAAAAGTTATGAATTAATATATGTATTTCTAATTCACAGAACGAGCAAACCCAGAACAATGCAGATTCTATCTTTAAGCGTAAGGTAGTTTTTCCGAAGCGAAGCGAGGGCATTTGCTAGTATGATATATGATCTAAATGTACATGATATATGATATTTGTCACAATGCATATAAAATTGGTTATCTCTATGATCTATTTTATAATACGCGTTAAAAAGCGGGCTATTGACAAAGCCGACATCGTATTAGTGATGTGTCACTTACCACCAGGTGAGTGTCATTTACCATTTGTTAACAGTAGTTTGAAAAAAGAAAATTCAGAAAGGTCAAATTGGCGTCAACTAGGGATTCCTATGTATAGAAGTGCATCTATAAATTGATTGATTGATGAGTTGGTATAAAGTATTCGTATAGCTTCCTGCCATTTTAAATAAAGTACATTCAAAACACAAATTTTGCACAAGAAAAGTTTTATTGCACGTATTCGATTGCTATACTGACTGGATGGTACAAGTTACAAGGTGATGATACATTTATTACCCAAAAAAAGGCACCTCTAGTCTGCACGTCTGTCTCCCACATTTTGGACCCAAGTTCGATGCTTTTAAGTACCTTCCTGTTTTTTTTTTTATTTATTTGCTTAGTAGAAATGAATCATCAGATCTCCCTAAATTAAAACCACTCGAAAATACCTGCGCAACTGGAAGGACGCCGGGATATTTTCAAAAGTCTGTAAGGTCCAACCAACGCAACGCGGTGGATTGCTATTTATCATCGCTGATCAATTGAATGTCTTAAGTCAATAAAGGAACCCGTAAAACTTTACGATTAAAAATATTAATTGAACAAAATAAATTAAATCCAAAATACGCTACTCTAAACACTAAATGTTATTTAATCAAAATGTCTATTGAAAGAAGGAAAATGCTTCGCATGGTAATGTTTGTATACTGAGTTCGAAATGTTGAGTCGAGTCGATTATTATAAATGACATTGATACCAACTGAACCGTTAAAATATTTTGATTTGCACCAACTCCTGAAGAAACTTGTAGCGGCACCTAAGGGAGACAGGATGGAATCCACTTTCATCGCGATGCGCATGACGATGTACATGACGACTACTACTTAATATTATGAAAAATCCACTGTGACGTGTGTGTGGGACGAGTGAACTTCTATACTTCGACAGGGGACACATAACTGCATCTATTTTTAACATCTCGCTATGAAGTAGAAAATTGTAAAGATTCTCATTTAAAATAAAATCCTGTCAAATCTTGCGGATACGACAATGATCCAATTTAAATGTAAGTGTATGTCGGAATCGGCCCAGACATCAGAAGTAAAAGTCAAATGAATAGCAATTATTTCAATTAAGTGATTATTAATTAGCAATTTTGCATAATCTACACTATAGTACCCGGCAAGAATAGTAGTAACCGTGTTAAGGAATGCCAAAAGCTACACAAATAACTAT
>DWPT01008382.1:0-10235 GCA_018251895.1 Agathymus mariae mariae
ACGCAAAGCCCTACCACCAAGCAGGCTGGCTTCTGTCGCCTCTTACGACACCCTGTTCTGACAGCGTGGGATTGGGGGGAGTATTCTAGGTCGCCCTAATATGGCCGAAAATTAAGCTTATTTGCTTGTTAAGGTATTTAATATCAACATAGACATTAAGATTTGTTTGGAGGCTGACAAGAACGCGACACCTTATTACATGACAAATGGCGATATTACATAATAACGATACGAATAACTAATTCATTGAAATTTTGTTTAACAGTTTCAAATACAGTTCGAAATGTAAAAAACTGAAACAGTTATACTTTTTACTACCTACCTATCTGTATAGTTAGCGTATAATAACATAACAAAGAAAAGCGATTTATCTGTGAGCGTAGTGAACCATAGAGTTAAATAAGTAAAAAAATGCAATATTTTTTTAATATACCTAAAATATTAGTAACGATATATTTTTGTTGCATGTTTTTCTGAACGGCACTAAGCTCGGCTATAAAACTATTATGGTAATAATGGCCGGCGGCTTGTTATAGACATTTATTGTCTTAAAAATCAAAAACAAAAAGTTTTGAAAAAACGACAATTTATAGTATCTTAAAATAGGATGCGCACAATGTCAACATGTATCATTGAAATATACTAAATATAGAGTTATGTTTCTGTAACGCATTTCAATCTCAAATTCATTTCCATCGCACGCGTGGGTCGTATGTAACTTAAAATACATGAAGTATATTCAAATTCCAATTTAAAATAATTTGGGTATTCTGTAAATACACTTACCACCAACGTACACGTACCACATGACAAATATCAACTTTGTAACGTTATTGCAGATGTGAACTTCAACTGAACTTTTTGAAGGCGATATGTAAACGTACCCAGATTATGCCTATTTTTGTTTCACGATTTTGTGTACATATTTTAATATTTTGAAATAAATACTGAATTACCATAAATATATTGACAGGCTTCAGTGAGTACTTCTATTTCTTAAAGATTTTCCCTTACAGTCTCATAAGACTACATATAGCTTTGATTTGAAAAAATTTCCATTTTAAGTTCTAGGTAGGTAAATAATATCTATTAAATGTAAATAGGGCAATTTATTGTTTAGCATCCTATCATGTCAGAACAGACTAGTTTAACTAGGCCAAAGCTGTGACTTGATATTGAACACTTGTTTAGATAAACAGCAATGTTTGAAAATCCACTGGTTTTCTTAATTTTAACATTTGCTCTCATCGGTGAAGAAAAGTAGTTTTTATTCAAACGTATGATCAATACCCATTATTTAAAAAAAAGTCTTATACTTTTCATTTATGTGTATAAATAATTATTTTTTGCAAAATTTATAAGAAGTTTGCATTTTAACTAATTTTGAAACTTTTTCTAATTTTGATACCTAGTTTTCTGTATGTTTTCAAAAATCAATTGCAATAATGGAACGATCGGACGATGCTATGGGCGTTGGTACAAACTGCTGACGGTGGAACAAACTGCTTAGAAAACATTGAATAACCTACACATTTAATAGTCAAGTTAGCTTTATATTGGCCATGTCAAATTCAACATAATAATTTATTTTAAATGTGCATAAGATCACTATGTGTGAGAGAGAGAGACGAAAAGTGTTTATTAAGGGTAAATGTTATGCCGTGCTGACTCGCATTTTGTTAGTTGGTAATGTCCAATAGACAAGTGAAGTATTTTTTTAAAAGTGCCTTTTTTAAGTATACATCATGCTTCTGATGTTATCATTTGCCGTCAAGTATCAAACGTACTTTTAGTGAAATATAATAGATCTAAATGTGCTTTGTGATTTTTCATAAATTAAAATCATTTTTACGCGCAGTTATTATACATTACAATATTTTCAATGAAATAGACAATACCCGTTATTCTGTCGATCTATGCGTACTATACATTCATTGTTTTTACGAGTATTAATGATATAATAACATACCACAAGGTCGATACGGACTAATAACTAAAATTTATTACAACAATCGTTCACTACGTAGTTTGTACTGTATTGAACGTGGGCCAAGGTCTTGACTTTGAGGTTGTTTGGGGTTGTAAACTTCCAAATAGTTCCGTAGATTAACTACGTGGTGATGTCGCCAGTCAACGATGGATTGTTAAACGCTGACAGTGCCGCTACTAAAGGACAGGGGATGGCTTTGATATAGGGAAAGTTTTCTTTTAACCGCCTTCAAAAAAATGAGAGGTCTTTATTAGTTCGCTTGTATATTTTTGTTTGTTACGTCAGAACTCCGTCATTTATTATTCGATTTGGAAAATTCCTATTTTGTTTGGCGGGGTTTTCGTTTGGTACGATTATTTATATTTGATGAAAAACTACCACCCCCAAAGGTGAACAATAGGAGATGTAACCGAGAAAGTCATTTTCTTAACATTGAAGTTGCATTTTTTTGTTAAATAATTTACTTGTTTTTAGGAAACACAAACTACCTCACATCACATCATTATGAGGGTATTTATGTTGATAACATCATTATTCACTACCGTTTTTGATAGATGCGTTGTAATGGAGCCTTTATTAGACTTCACTCCAGTATATTTAAGGTTGACTCTTCCAACTGAACTTAAACTAGTTCCCACTGTTAAAATAGATCAATATAAACATTTTTTATATAAACTTATTATAATTTGCAGAATTGCGTTTGAAGACTGTTTTACTTCGAATTCTATACTATTCTCCTTGGGCCTTCCTGACGAGTTTTGTGAAGTGTGAACGAATGATAATTATGTTAACTATTTAGGACCTACTAGGGCCTAAGATTACTGTATAATTCTCGCATTATGATCATAGCGAATAGCCATGGAAGCAAAAACAACTGGCAATTTGGACGATTTAAAAAATTATAAACATGGCGTAAGGCGTGATGTAATGCGTGTTAGTACTAGTCTTTTCAGCGAATTTTTTATGATACCGCTTTGTCGTATGCGTTATGTGTACATACATTTTTCATGCTCTAGTTATAACAAACTTTTCATCGTAACTCGAGGTGTTTGCCGTTTACAAGTTTAGCGTTCTGAATTGTGTCAGTCGTCTTAAATCAACTGTGAAATATTTTAAAATGTTTTGGCAAGCTTGTTTATGCTTTCTCATCGTCCGGATACGTATCAGTGATGCCGACGGTGTTTGATTGTCCATAATCAGTGGTCATCACCTGCCATCAGTTGGTCTATCTGTTCCTTGTATACCATTACTACTACTAGTGCATGATACAAGTGATTTGTACTGTACCGGATGGTATTGCAAAAGGCATGGGATCTTTACTAAAAATACAACTGCCTCTCCTACTATTGTTATAGGCGCTGATGTTGACGGTTTCCAGTGTCGTTCGTAGTTGTACAGTATTCCCTATCTTGCAATGCTTACTACCTAACTACTGCTATTAGACATAGTGATTTATTAATGATTGAAGTGTTTGTTGGTTGTGGCCGCCTTTCATTGTTTGATTTGTACTTTAAAATTGGATCTGTTATTAGTGTTGTCGATAATTATAGCAATTTTTTATTCCAAGGGGTTTTCACGAACAATTTTTGAAATCCAAACTGTGCCATCGACAGATTGCCCTACGGGCTTTATTGAATGTAGATTGGAGATATTTCTAAATAAGTAGTTCAGTGATAGTATAGAAATGTGAAGTGTTAACTTAGCGTCTTGACCAATTACATGCAGGCATCCGGTTTCATGCAGGTTAAAAGTAATAGTTTACATAATACTCTATAATAGTTATATATTGGTTTAAATGAAACGCTCAGGAGTCAGTTCCTTACGCCATTTCTTAGTGTGACATAATAATTAAAACAAAAACTGATAAAACAACAAAATTGTTGAATTTGAATTCGGTTTTAATTTTGAATTTAAATATTACGTTTTTTAATCGAGGAGCCAGATTCTATAGTTGTCGAGGCTGGCCGTGTTGCCAGTGGACAAAATTGTATACTAAAATTTTACCCCATTAATCACGATACAGTTGGTTTTGATGAAACATTATTGGGTGCTGTTAGGGCTATTAGTTTTTCTTCTCAAATGAACTGAGAAGGTCGCGGCTCGAGGCACGTCCTTGAGCCTGACCTTTGTTTTTATCGTCCCGCTGGCACTATCACAGCGTACCGTATCTACCGCCGTTACCGCGCCGAGCTTTAACCTTGGTACGTATTATATTAATTTAGGTGATTTCCTTAGCATCTACCTGTATGTAACGCGTCAATACTCTACATATCTTGGCGAGCCTTCTGATGAAAAGTGATTGCGTTCCCCGAAGACGTCCGAGGTATCAAGAGCATCACCGTTGCGTTGCCGGTCAATGAGGAACATTTCACGATTGCTACTACGAGAGTAGTAGCAAGTGAGACAGTTAAAATATATATATATATATATATATATATATATATATGTTACGGAACGTATAGTCAAACGACAGATCAGTGTGACTGAATGTTTAGATTATTTTTTTGTATTGATCGTAAGTGATTTACATGTTTAACGTCAGCATGCAACGGAAGTTGGTGGCTGTTTTTGGCAATATTTTACGAGTGCTTCCTTACGGTACAAACATTTGGCTATACCTAGTCTCAAAAGTTCTTGTTATGCTTGATGGCCTCCGACGCGGCTTAACAATCACTATCTCTTGATAAAAACTAACCTAAGTAATCAACGAGTCCTTGAAAGAACTAAAGCACTCATAGTGACCCCGAGCAGTCAACATTCCAACATTACATTTGCTTAGCTCCGCTCATAACTTATGATAGACATAATCCATAAGGGTTATATGCGGTACTAAATCTTTTACGTAGGAAATATAATGCTCGCAAATATTTTTGCATGATGCTAAAAGCTTAATGGTGGCTTGCCGATAATGTGCTGACCTTTCTTACCAACCTTTTCCTGGGCGTTGTCTGAAATGGGCGTGTCGTCTAGTAGTATTGTATCTACTTAATAGCAATAGTTGCTTTGTAGTTCGTAGTAATTTTGTGTAGTCTGTCTACTATAGCGATGTGTTTACATGTTCTTGATCACAATTTACTCACAGTCACAGTATTTAATTACTTTAAGAAATGCTCATGTCAACTGGAAAGTTGTTTTATTGGTTCGAGTCGCAATCTGTAGTTCGCCTGAATTTAATTGTATGTTGCACCCCAGTAACAACGGTAGTTGACCTCAAACTTGACATCGGTTTGTTGAAGGACGACGAGAAATTCACATGATATTCATAATATGTATGCATGAATACAATCAATCGCGCCGCAACCAATCGCTAGTTAATCTTTTTTTTAAAAAACGGTGTCAACGGCCCTTAACGAGATGACCTGATCGTGTTCGAACTATTTTCATAAATCAATAGCAGTGTACTTGGAAGTTGCGGAATCATAACATGCGTGTACACGATATCGCGTACAAGGGTTCTTATCAACGACCCGTCGGTATGGCTTTACACACCATTTGTCATTATTCTGCAATTTGTGAACAACCCGCAGAGTAATATATTATATCGCGTGGCATTATAAATTGCTCGTTGTAACTACGTCGCTTGCATGATGTTCGTTTTATGGAGTTGGTAAACAGTGAATGTAATTATAAGGCAGTCGTCCGTCTATACGTTTGTTTATAAACATTGAGTAAATGGAGGTAGACATTAAATTTATTTGAGTTTGTTTGGTCCTAGCCACCTAGGTTCGTCCAGTCCATTATACCGTATAACATCGGCATCTACATGTATAACTTTTAAGATATAATTATTAATTTTATTAACATAGAATTATTAAATATTACTTAACGTGTAACTAAGTTAGAATTTGCATGTGCATGCGTAACCTACGTACAAATAACACGTTACGTAGTTAATATTTTTATTAGTACCAGGGTTGGCATGATTAAAACTAGTTGTTTTTTAACATATGTTTAAAACAGTTTGAATTTAAACCGTGTTTTTATCACACGTTTAAAAACACAGATTAAAACAAGTGTTTTTTAAACATTACATAAAATTATAAGAAAAAAACAAGCTTTCAAAATAATTTTCATGGCAAATAAATGGATATAAAATGATGATAAATTAATATTTAGGAGTCTTAAATAGCTTGACATAAAACCAATTAACATTATAGGTCGATATATTTGAAATAATGCCCTAAACTAAAAAGAACAAAACAAAAAAAAAACACTTGTTTAAAATAACTTGAACTGTTTGTTTTTAAAATAAATAAAAAAACTGTTTTTTTCTAACCCTGATTAGTATCGATGAAGTTAATAATCATTCAAAATTTCATATTCGATAAGTGTTTGTGCAAGCCTGTATAGCGACGTCATCACGTCATCCGTGACTAACTGTCACATATGCTCGGATGTTGAATATTTGAATGTTTGTATCGCAGAGCTCCCCGCCGCCCCTGAGCCCGCGCGGCAGGACGAACGACGACGACGCAATAGTGAACATCATCCAGTCGGCCGAGGAGTTCGTGTACATCTCCGTCATGGACTATGGACCGGCCCTGGAGTACACGCCCAAGTTGAAGTGAGTCACTGTACACACACGTTGTCGGTACCGCCCGGTTGTGTTGGTAAGTAGCACGTGGAACGGGTGAACCCTCCCCGACTGCCATCCTATATAAGGCGGCCAGAACAAACCAACGCCGACCCTCTTCTCAAAGGGGGTTCGCATCAGATGAAGGTTTAGCGGGCGTATGGTCAAAACCAACCTCGGGTAGTGTTTAGTGGGTAGGTCCCCAGGTGTATCGGGAGTCCCACATAACTAGCGCAGCCGGCTGCGTTGGTATGCATGAGTATGGTATGCATGAGTATTCACCATCCCCCTCCCGCGCATCCCCAAAGAGTAGTCCAATTCCAATTGTCTGGGCGCAAAAAAAATCCCAACGGATCATTCATCATTCGATCGAAGACGGTTGCCCGTTGCACACGCTGTGTCGTAATAATATTGAAATTCTTATTTTAATTCAGTGTAATTTACTATTAGTCAAAATAATATAAAAATCATTATAAGAAGAACTTGTTATTATTAGAAAATATCGTCTCTTTACCTATACATCTATTGTATAATCTACTAGCTTGATGTGAATGTGAATAGCCGTCAAACGAACCAACGGGGCACCTGTACCGGTTATCGTCCCTCGTAATGTAAGTAATGACGTCACGGAGAGCCGCCGGTCGAGAAGTAACCGCAGGCCCGCCGTAAGCGGGCGTGCAATGCGTGCACCGCACGCGGGCGGAACGTCCAAGGGGGCGGCAAATCGAGCGACTCATCACGTAATATTCCAAGTCTAACTCATACGAAATTTAAGTAATTATTTTAAGCACCTCACCTACGACAAGCTTTAACATCGCCATCTATTGGCATTTCCGAACAGGGCAAGAGCGCTCTGAATACTACTTACATTGCCGGTTTCAGTTGCGTCTGGTGAAAGATCCTTTTGATAATTGAAAGTTATCAAAAACAATGCTCCAACAAAGAGTAATTTAGCTATAGTTTCAATTGAACGTGAAATTTTAGACATCTTGGACACAAGAAACTCTATAGAAGATTTCGCAAATATAAACGCAAGAAGAGTAAAATTTTTGTAGATTAATATTGTACTATTGTAAACAAAAATACCTAAGTACCTAATCAGAATAAATGTTTTATTTTTGTTGAGACTTTTTTTTCTTATTTCGCACCAAAATAAAAAAAATAGTCGTAGGGCGGCATAATCGTTATTGCACGCGGGCGATCAAACGGCTAGCGGTGGGCCTGAGGAAGCGGGCTTATTACTGGTGACGCTGCAATCGAAATACATGAAAAACGTTGCCCGGTTGCTAGTTGGGTAATGGACTTTACTACCATGCGCGGGTGCCGTCAGAATTAAACTGGATAGCGACACGCTACAGAAGGGATCGGACGCTATCGCATCGCATCGCATCGCACCGTACGTGCAGCAGGTTGCAGGGTGTACAGGGTACATACAAAGATGGATGGTGCCCCCAAAACTAGGTCCAATTAATTGATGCCGTTCGTAAAGTTGCGTGTTAAATAACGAAACCCAACGAGTGCAGTTATAAACGAACTTCTGCCTTTTGCTTGCGTTTGATTAAATTCTTCAACACGACAAATTCCAGACATACTTCAGGTTGAAATATTGCACTCATCCCTTTTCTTTCTTAATGTGTTGCCATACAAGTATTTTTGGATGTTAAAGCATGATTTACATGTCCGACAGATCAGTCCACTCTTTTCTCAATGGCTCATCTCTAGTGATTAGACGTTTCTATATGAAACTCACAAAGGAGAGCTATGGTTCAGGTTCTGGCCGAAGATCGACGACGCGATCCGCGGCGCGGCGTTGGAGCGGCGCGTTGCGGTACGCATGCTGGTGTCGTGGTGGCGCCACTCGCCGCCCGCCGAGGAAAACTTCCTGCGTTCGCTGGCTGCGCTCGACGATGCGTACCCCCACCTCGACATACAGGTGGTACGTACCGGATCTCGTATTGTTTACGCTTGTCGTATAACTAACTTATGGATACGGGTAGATACAGCTTACTTATTAAATGGCGCACAATCGTAAATCGAGTGTGTAATTAATGACAACAAGACTTGCCATTCGCGCGGTTAAAAATAATCTGAAGTATAACACAATAACATGTTGGTGCGTGGCACCTACATGCCGCGTACGTGCCGCATAGTGTGGGTACATTACACAAACAGCTTGCGAAATCCATCTCACTCCATATCTGCAGGGTAACCACTGAATTAAGATTGACAGTGAGTGGAGTGAAGCGACTAAACTTTTGAAGAGATATATAGTTTAGGTACATTGCTCATTTATGATATGAGTTTACCGAGATCTCGTATACCGTAGTCTTTTCATCGTAGAAATAATTAACACTTGCTATTTTGAAGGACGCGTGAGGAAACCTGCGCGTCTAGGTCTCGAACGTCTGTCACCACGTATGTATCTAGCGTTTGTTGGGTAACAAAGGTTATTATGACGATCGCAATCCCCAGCGGCGGTTCGTAGTGCCATCGACACCGGAGCAGGACAAGATTCCGTTCGCTCGCGTCAACCACAACAAGTATATGGTGACCGATCGCACCGCGTACATCGGCACCTCGAACTGGTTCGGCGATTACTTCGTGGACACCGCCGGGGTCGCGTTCGTGTACCGCGCCGAGGGCTCGCGTAACGTCACCAGGGACGTTCGCCGGGAGCTCCAAGATCTCTTCGAGAGGGACTGGAATTCGCCGTACGCTGTTCCGTTGAGGAGGTTATAGCGATCGGTCGGAGGTGTGCGGGGTGTTGTGCGCTGTGAATTTGTTTATAGGTGGTCGATTGACTTGTTCATAAGGCAAATGCTGTAAGACTTTGTCATACTGTTATTATGATAAACAGATAGTATCTATCCTATTATTATGGAAATAAATGGCTTTTGTCATATTATGATAATAAATAAATTTTATTAATAGTATTTGTCGGCAGCAGCCATTTATATATATAATAGTTTACCTTCTGAAAAACTTGCTCTCGATGTATGTACTGGTTTTCATTTTCAATTGTTTCAATGTTTGAATTTACAGTTGATAATTTCCGGAGATATTTTAAAGAATTTATGACTTGATCTTTAATAAGATTATTTTTTTAATGATATTAAGGCTTTAGTGGTAGGCGCTAACGGATTTGGATAAAATGTGGGTCATGTGATGGTTTTCTCTTATCCATTAATAAGTATTTGTAACTGTTCAGAGTTATGAATTGTAGGTTAATTTAAAGTTAAAACAAGTTTTTATTAAGTTGTTATATTTTTAAACGATTTTTTTTTACATTTATTACGTGGGTGACTTCTATAGTTTAAGACGTCGTCTCGTGGTGCGCCGCCCTCGCTGGAGGGTGCTGTCTGAACGTTGGCTGTTGTGTGTCAGTGTGCCTTCGTCGTGTGATTCAAAGTTACTACTTGATCCCCTTATGGAGTAGATTTTTATACATTCTAGTTGTAAGATTAAAAAAAAAATAGTTTAATAAGCATTCAAAATGTTTTAAAAGCTTGGTAAGATCGGTATACCCCGTAGGTGATAAGTTTGGATTTACGGCTAGATATATTTTTTATTTTTTCATTTAATTAATGCGTAGATATACGAGGGGAGGTCCAAAAGTTCGTGGAATGGAGGGGATGGAGTGGGGATAGGTGGGCTCGCTTAGCGTCATACTAA
>DWPT01008383.1:0-10235 GCA_018251895.1 Agathymus mariae mariae
GTCTATTTCTAGTGGAAAGGAACTACAGCGTGCCAAACCGTCATGTTCAAATAAAATAAAGGATTTATAAAGTTTTATACTTATGTACCATCATTTTTAGACTCGTGTTAAGGTTATTTTTTATGTACATAAAATAAAATATAATCTTCTTCTGTTTTCAAGTCTGTTGAAAAGAAATAATTGTCAAGGCTATCATTGCAATCATATCTAAAGTGAAAAGTATGTCTGTAGATTCATCACAAGAATGTAACAAAACCTTAACCTTAACGCAAGCATTAAAATATTTATATATATACGCGTAAATACAAGCCGAAGCCTTGGTAAAACGTTCGGTAATGCAATGATTAATGTTTTCCACTTCAAGTGGCAGGTATTGGGACATGTCAGTCCATGAATTTCGGGGCAATATCTGAACGGTCTGAACTATTAGGATTCAGTGAACATACGAAATTCAAGTGTATCTTTATTTCACGGTCTACCTTTTTGGGGAAGTATATTATAACATATCGTCACACATTTGAGTATTCAAGAAGTTTATGCTTTTTTTTAATAGGCGTGGGTAGTGTAGCTCGTACGGTGGAAATTAGAACTTCTGTTAAGTAAGTGGCTGTCGAATATTTTACCTGTGGCGTCACATTTTGAAAATTGCGTGTCTTCATCGAAATGGTTTTAACTCGTGAACATTTTCGTGCCGTGATTTATTATTATTCGTCGTGTGCTGACTCAAAGGTATTGTATTAATTAAGTCACTTCGAATTTTGGGTCACCGGTTCAGTGAGTTTATTCGTGGGCGGTCTATGTTCGCGGATGAAATTAATGACGGTCGCCCTACATAGTTGTTATACCATAAAATATTGATGATGTACGTGAACTGATAATGGAAGACCGTCACATACCGCAAGATAAACGGATCTCTGGGCATAAATATGAATTAGAATAAGTATGCGTTAAAGTTCGTTTCATTTCAATCTATAAATAAATAAATAAGTTATAAATTAATCTAAACAAGGCAAGTGTTATTTCGAAGAGTAATGCGTAATTATTTTAAAGATAAGGCGGTTCACTAATGTTAATCTAAGGTGTTCTTTAGATAAGTGATAATCTTATATTTTCTTAGTTTTATGTTGACCAAAATCGCAAGCCTGTTATAATAATGATAACCTACGAAAACAATTTACAAACAATCATTAAAATAGATATTCAAATAAAATGATTGCAATTTATAACGCTGTGAATAAATGTTATTATTGTGAAATACCATTATTATACATAAAGCATAATGAGATTATTATAATAATAATAATGCGATGTTATAAACTCGTCGGAAAAAATTACGACTTTACGCTTTATAAATCCTGGGGATATGGTTAATTAGTTAATACCGTCCTACATGAAGGTAAATATAACTAAAAAGGATTTGTTTTACCGTCGCAGATAATCTTATCACAACCAAGCGTAAACTTTTCAGACCACCCGCTGAAATTCGAATTGAAATTTTTGTAGGCAAATGATTGCAAATTTGGGATATCCAATCAATATTGCCTTTGACGAACTTTAAAAATAAAGAGATTTATCTAATGATTCAATCACATAATCATATAATACATTACCATAAAACTGAAAATTATTAATAAATCATATTGAACATCAACTTAAACTATAATCAGCAAACACAACTCATTGGCACGAAATCAAAACATATATTTGAATTGCAAATTGTTGTAAACGAGTCTGCCATCTAAGTAGAGTCGATCGTAAAATCTTATATATATACGGATCGACTTAAGGCCTTATCTTTAAGCGTAACTTTAGAAAACTTTGTTCTAAATAATATAATGACAAGTTTCTATAGATATATATTTCTTTTTAATTGATTTATTTATTTTCTTGTATAGCCGACACATTTGCCCCATCGTTGCTTTGACATGCATCAATATCATTTGTAGACGGATGTACACACCCAAGTATATATACGAGTAAGTAATATATGGTGAAATTTCGTAATTTCAATATGTTGATATCATATTTCATCATTTTATTAAGTTTTCATCTCATACACTAATAAATATTTTTTGTTTATAGTTAGCAACGTTTTGTTGACTAATATCACTTTATACGACTTTTGTTTTGTCACCTATTTTAGATTCTATACCTGCTTATTTATCAACAGCGCGAGTTACGTTAGGTTATCTTACGCACACATCAAAATAATTTGATCCGAGTTATTACAGCCCGGACATTAGTCATAACACTACGTCCACGCATTAATGAGACTCGAATATTTGACGTGGGGTGTAACCCAAATAGAAAGAATGACGTGCGCGCACAAGTTTACGATCGAAACCATTACGATTACCTCAACAATTACGACACTAATCGCTTGAGACATAAATCAAAGAACCACGACGGCAACACACATCAACAAATTAGTTTTGGTGCCACACGGTAATTCGTAATACTCGAGCTATCTGCACTGCCAAGGTTGCTGCCAAAAAGCCAGTAATGGATTCGTTAACTATCTATCTAACACTGCAACTGTTGTAATTGTAAATTAGTTAAACTTTCCTTATTGAGTTTAAGTCGTCGGTATTACGTCAATTGATGTTTTTAAATAATAGTTAAAAAAAAGAAAAAAATTAAAAGTGTGCAGTAGAAGTCATATTTTTAGAAAAATAAATTGCGAGAATAGAAGTTTAATGCAGTGATAGGGATAGATATATTAGTTAATATGAGAAGGTTGTCTTGTTTAAAAATGCTAATGAAATATTCACACAAACGATACACCATGGCCTTTCATCCAGAGCTTCGCGAGCACACGTACCTACATACAACCATACCTAGAACGCTCGGACCAAAAGAAGTATTAAATAAT
Organism: Agathymus mariae mariae; assembly: GCA_018251895.1. NCBI lineage: Eukaryota > Metazoa > Arthropoda > Insecta > Lepidoptera > Hesperiidae > Agathymus > Agathymus mariae. The sequence goes on from DWPT01008383.1 coordinate 2,873, forward strand.
GCAATATAGACACTGTACTCACTCTACCACGTTTTTTCTTTCAATTCGGCGCGATGGCAATCGTAGCCTAAATTCTAAAGATACGTTTGTCGTTTGTAGCATTGGTTTTTCCTTTCATTGAGTTTCAAATCACAGCACTGTGAAATAATTTTCACGTCAAAGGAAAATATTAAGTTGAGCATAAAAACGCTGAATTACGTCACAGCAATATAGCAATCACCTACAAATAAAATCAGAAACATGACTTATTTTATCTCCCTGGCAATAGTACATGCACGCGAGCACACACACACAGATATAGATGTTTATGTTAATTAATTGCACCTAATAACTATTAAATAAAAAGGATATCCTTGTTGTGTTTAACGACAATAGATAGCGAACGATTCACGTGGTCCCGAAAATACAGAAAATCTCATGAAATTTTACTACCAATGGTCACCCGTTGAACTTGTTCGTTATTGACACAAGCAATCGGGCTGTGATCGATTGTGTTGACTCTATCTATCAATGCTGTTCATAAAGGATACTTCATTTAATTTTCTCTGCCGTCACGCTTGTTTTGAAAGAAAACTCTTATTTTTCAAAGTTCCTTTATAACGCTCTTTATAACTTCGACCTCGACGCCCTCACCAATGTATTTTTATCGGTCTGAACCTAAAATCTGTAGATTATAAATACTTTTAGATCTAAGGTTGTCTCAGAAATTCCAATACAAAATACAGTTTTGCTGATCATTAATAGTAGAAATCTAGTCCAGACAATCTTACGAGTATCTTTCTCGTAAAACAAAGTACCTTGCTGCCAAGTAAGCGACCATCATCGTAATGTAAAAAATGAGTGAACAAAGGTCCTCATTCTGTTAATAATTTGGAAGTTTGGAAACAGTTTTTGTAAATTTTAATATAAGCAGACTTTATTATCGATATAGAGGATTAAAATTTTTTTGAAATCAATATCTGTCTAAACACATAACACGAAAACCGCTGAATTAATTTTTATGAGTCGTGGCATGATTGCAACTTATGCTATGAGTCAAAATTTAAAATACTTCTTATCCTGGGATATGAATCTATACCGTCGGAATTTTCAAAAGCAAAATGAGGGTAGATTATTATTTAATAATAAATTCCTTTTCATTCTGTTCGTCGTTAAAAAAGTTTGTTCTAATTTAACAATTCCAACACATGTCTTAATTGTCCTATGAGTAAACGGTTCTTCCATAACACCAGTTGTGGACAGGCTGACGAGAACCATAGTACACTGTGCTGATTCAGGTAGAGTGCTATTGTTTCCTTAAGCATAGCTTTGAATACATAATAGATTCTATTACTTCTATAACTTATTGAGGAACAACTTCAAGCTAATTTATTCAACGACACCGTAGCCCAGTTGGTACTGACTCTACCTGCCGACCGAGGGGTCCCGGGTTCGATTCCCGGCCGAGGCAGATATCTTTGTGACAGATAAATGTTTGTTCTCGGATCTCGGTTCTGCATTTAACGTAATATTTCGACACTGAAATTGGATTTCAACTGGATTAAAATACATTGTAGTTATATATTTTAGGAGATAGAAAGATATTAACTTCGGCTTCATTCAACCGACCAACTTGAGCAATATCGGTAATAGGTACTGCGGGAATCAAATCGCGAATCACATTTATTTATAATGTAAACTAAATATCACAAATTTCAAACAAATTTTAGATGTGGCAGTGCCTGGACAAATTAGACGTCTACAATACCTCGTTGCAATATAACAATATAACGGTATATATATTTCCATGCACTGAATTTGGCACCATCCTCGAAAGACAACCTAAGTTCTGCTACAGCGGAATCCTTTGGGTCATGCTTCTTGATTGCACTGATACGTTTCTGTATTCGCTAAAAAATGACCCAGGATGATAAAAAAATCAAATTCCTATACCTGTTACAATTAAAATATTTCCGGGCTTTTTACATCATACGATAAAAAAGATGTAAAATTGAAATTCGGTAGGTTTGGTGACCTAATAAATTCTACTGTAAAAATGCATTGTTAAAAATAATTATTTTACAAAATAAACGAAATTTTAGTATTACTTCCGCATCTGTTTCGTATTCGCAACTACTGAGCCCAATATAAAAAAAAACTGGAATGCCACTCATACAATTTGGACTTGGTTGGCTTTTTGTCAATTATAAAATACACGAGTTTCTTTTCTTATCTAAGAAAAGTTGTAATGACTTTTCAAAATCCTAAAATATCTGTATTACCGATACTAAAATGTCTGTAAATATCGAGCGTACGAGTCAGTCCAGCGTGAAATCTACACATTCTGTAATATGGATACAGACCATATGGATACTGTGCATTCATATTTCTATCGACTCACATAAATAATTACCACGATCAAAGCATTTGTATATATGGTCCTTATCCGTAGTAAAAAAAATATAATACAATGGACCAAAATCATGTTAATCACTAAGCAAATTCGAAAACTGATATGCCTAGGTGTTACCAGTTATTAATAGCTGACTATTCGCGGCATTAACTTCCTGGATAGAAACCTTATTTGCGTCATATCCTGTCTACGGGCTACACATCCTGTTCCCCAATCATAACTTAGTTTGTTCACCCACGCGTACTTGTTAGTGAAAGACTAACATTTTCTACGCGATGAAAGCGCTGAATTTTGTGTCAAGTTTATTTTAGTCCCTGTTAAGGTCAAAGTTCATTTAATGACAAAAGATTAATAGTAACTTGTTTAATAACAGATCAAAGTTCTGATTTGTAACGAGTGCCAAGTTAGGACCGAATAGCGAACAAGCTTTTATTACGAGTGAAGAGAGACATTTTTTAATTGTAATCCTAAATGAAGTCAGAGATGCAAAGGCACGAAATTAAATTCCTTTGCTCTCACTTGATGATTACAAATTTTATTTGATGAACAATTTATATGGATACATATTGTAGTCACCAAGATCTTCACGACAGTTGCAACAACCATGAAATACGTCGCATCACTACCACGTACAACCAAAGCACCACGTACCGTTGCCACCACATTGGGAATCCCAATTTGCAGCTAACGTGATAAATTCGAAACTTGTTTGACCACTAAATAAACAAAATAGAAAGTAACCAAAAGAGAATTGCACAATTTTCATATCAAATCTCTTGGAAACTTGAAACGAAATTACATGCTATTGTATTAGTTCTAAAAACGATATCAACAGAATCTGTACTATCTTGTTGCGTAAGTTCATAATTAAATGAAACATTTAGCGTGTGATGCGAAGACTTCCTTAACATATTTTTTTAATTATCTGTTTATATGTAACCTGTGTATCCAAACTCAAAATACGGAACCGATAATGACGCGGCTTTCACTGTTCGGAAACTAGCACGAAGTTAATAAACTTAAGATACATCGTATAGCGAAGGAAGAAGAAAAGAATGTAACCACCATGGATCGTCTGAAAACATTCGAAGATTAATTAACAAAATAGTGCAGAGGTTATTTAATTAACAACTTATTCCGTTAGACCTTAAAATCTACGAGCTATCTATTTTAATGTTGCAGTATAAATCGCCAAACGAAAAAAACCGCTAACCGGTGTCAGTTTTCAATGCCAACCGCCAAAGTGCTTTTTTCAAAAGTTAATTTTGTCCTAACTGTGTAACATAGGTGTGTATTATTGTACTATATCGTGTAGCATATGATTGGAAGATGACTCGGACAAGAGACATAGATTTAATTGACATAATTGGCTCAGTAACACGTCACAAGTAATTTGCAGGTTCACGGTGTCAATGTGTACGTTCGTATTACTCATAAGTACAAATTTCACTGCACATAATTGTAGTAATGTTTAACTATTTAATGTAAACTAATTAACTTTATTAATTAACTAACATATGAAATTGGATACCCTCCTATCAAAATTATTTAGTTATGCCAAGACCTTCTTGTTACACTTCGCTGGAATGTGTATTATCCAATTTTATCCTCGTACATAAAGATAGAGTTCTTTACCTGTTCGGTTAGCTACCACCCTCATTCTAGAACAACCATGAACACGCTGTTCCAATGCAAGTTCGTAAATCAGAAGTTCTTATTGGTGTCATCAAATCCGTTGCTAAAATGATAACATGTCAATCATTAGTTATGAAAGACATTTTAAGTCATATATGTGGTTACCAGATATAGTATATTGAACAAGTTATGCAATATAATTTTCTAAAACCATACATATTTACACTAAAACTGAAAAAAACCGCTTGAGAAAAATTAATCCGCCTTAAAAAAACCTACAAAATAGAAGTACGAAAAAGCGACAATTAATTGGACTTAAATATTATTACATGTGTTTTTTTTTAAACACTTTTTGTTTCGTAGTATCAATCACATACACACGGAAATTCTTAAATTAAAATGAAGAAGAAAGTTAGCGAATAATTCATTTTGTTTGCAGGCTGAAAAACAAAGGTAAAATGAACCCTGATGAAAACGGACCATCGAAGGAAAATGAAATTGGTAAGCATTTTGCACACAAAACTCGGTCTTGACAAGTTTATTTCGAGTGATTGATTAGGATCTACTTGTAAATTGAAATTCGACAAATAAAGGTTTTTCTTCTTATATTATAACATAGGCAACTAGGCTTCGGTAAATGTACATAAACATAGGACGTAAACGTGCCTACGTTTTTTTTTTGCGGTTTTTGCACCTAAATTTCTTATACTGCTGAGACTTATTTCGGTTATACACCTACTTCGTTTGTATTCCGCACGCTAGATACTTACGACTATTGGCTACATTTTTTTTTAGGACTACATCCGAAATATAGATTACCATGATATATATTTTGTTTTAAACGCACATAATAGGTACAAAATTCCTAACCAATGATAGTTCCCATTTTAGCCACAGAGTTCGATCGTGCGCTTGCTTCCGTATCAAGAATGTTAATAAAAAATTGTATCTAAAACGAATCCACTCGATCTAGTCGAGAATAAGCCCACTCTACTAAGATAGTGTGTTATAAAAGTAACATGTATTATTTACAAAGCACTGCAATAGAACCGTTATAAAAATTGTTTTTCTTCCAGAGAACTTGGAACCCGCGCCGCCTCGTGTGTCGGCCGAGAAACCGTTTCTGTTATCAGATGGCAGGTACGAAACCGATATTTCTAATTTCATCAAGTTACGAGTGATGAACAGTTGAAATCTCAATTTCATTTCTAATAATTTTGAGTCAAAGACATTAAATCTCTCGCTTTGATTTATTTGGTTTGTTGTATGTAATTCACATGAAACGAAAAGTGTACATAAATAAAACGCAGTAGCTATAGGTAAAGCCAAAAAAAATCAACAGCAACAACCATTACTACAGGAAAATTGTTTTTGTGAACATTACAAAGATAATTTATTACTTATATGATGAGGAATTTGAAAAGGTGAAATTTAGCGAGTCTGCTTTCACGGTTCATAAGAGAATTCGGTCGACAATTGGATAAAATTATAAAATCAAACGTTAACACCCAGTAAAAACTCAAGAACTAATTAATATGTTAGCGACACGTCATGCAATATGGCTCGTCCAACAAAAAAATACTTGGGCTAAAGTTCATTACTTAGGCTTTTCAAGTCAAGAAACTAGACAAACCCTCACTTTTAACACAAACAAAAAACAAATTGAAATTCCGATATGAGCAAGTCAAAGACTACAATAAACAAAACAAAAAAAATGTTTCATTGCATTTCATATAGTATTTATAAGAAAGAATTTTCTGAGAAAGAAATTTATGAACAGAATTCTTTAAATGAAGCTTTCAAATCATTTCATGACTTTAGAATAATAAAAAATCTAAATGCAGAATCAATTACATGTTTGACTAAACGTATAAAAAGTGTTATGTCACAAAAATATTTTTAAATACGAAATATGTTATTAAGCTTTGCGCAAAGTTTATCTGTGAGTTACATTGTCGATATATCACTAAAAGAAGTTAGATTCCCAATTTTTTTTAAAACATACTTAACTATAAAATTAAGCCTTTGTTTAAAAAAAGAAAAAAGACCGGTACAAACAATTTTCGTCCGATAATTTCGATACCCATCTTTTCTAAGGTATTTCAAAAGGTTACGTTGAGTAAACGCTATAAAGTTGTAACAAATAAACAAATACTCAATAAACGGTTTTTGTTATTAATTTTATGGCTTAAAAATAATAGTTTCAAATATTTTAATTAAAAATCGGACCTCTGTGTGAAATAGGTGAATTTCTTAGTTTCATCTCCTATTTTTCACCGTTAGGGGTGTTATTTTTTTCAAATGTAACTGGGCCCAAACAGATGGTATACCCTCTCAAACAAAAAAGAATTTTCCAAATCTGAACTGACTTTAATAATATTATTATTCCATTCTAAAAAACAATTTTCTTTTGTTCTTCTACCCCATTGCATTTATTTAATTTATTTGAATACTACAAGGAAATGTTTCCTTTAATAAATAGGCATGTAATTTTAATAGTATTAAGTAATTTTTATAAACGGCTCTAATTGTATTCAATAGTTAAATTCATATTGAGTGAATTAACTCGCGTCCGCGCTAAACTAACACGAACTGCAAATTTATGACCGTCGCAAACGATCGTATAAATCAGATGTTACTTACGTCCGAATAAATATTAATATACAATTTATATATCCTAGAGAGATTTACCTTTAGCACCTGGAATATCTGAGCACGGCTAGACTCATGTGTATAATATTCACGGGAATCACGATTTATTACAAAGTAACGTTGAAAGCTTTGTGATGTTGGACAGGGTTTGTAGCGTGAAAGGATAAGTGCTTTCTGTACTAAAGTGCTTTTTGTTTAGTTTGGAAATTGAAATATTTTTTATGGACAAATCGCAATTAAGGCAAACATAACTATTGTCAATTCATTTTCTAAAACAAAATATGTGTAATGGAACTCTTGCTTTTTGGGTTTTCTGAACTTGAACGATAAAGTCTCCGTTTGTATTCAGTACTAGCGGCCCGTCATATTTTGTTGGGTCAATTAACACAAATTGAGACAGTTGATGAATATCATCATGCATGTAGCTATTTTACATAAATTTACAGCATTATACACAATGGTAGATGAGTTTCTCAAATAGGTGCCACGAGTCTGAAAATTGCCTTTCGCGTACACAAAAGCTCATACAATTCTCACTCTCTGTATAATATTAATATAAATAATATAGTTCGCACATATATTTAACCAATAGCACCTCCGAGTTTCATTTGAGTAAAGATATCCTTAAGTTATCAAATACCAACCAGACAAGATTAACGTTAACGTGATTAGGCCTTTTGTAAA
>DWPT01008384.1:0-10234 GCA_018251895.1 Agathymus mariae mariae
GTACATTAAAATTTTATGATCCAACTAAATGCTTTAATAAAGCTTAACATCGATTATAGAAATTTTATATTTCTTGGTAAGTCATTTTTATTTTTATCGGTTTTATTATCTTTCTGTGAAGCCTGCCTGGGTAGCTCCTGCTTGAGTCTGCCGCCAAATCACTTATTGAGTTCGGGCTGGGGGCTTTTACAGCTAGTAGTTTTTTCTCACTTCTCATTTCCTGGCCTACAGTGCATCAGTACCAGATAAAGATACAGTACATATCAATCATACATCATAAATGTATTTTTTTAAATAGCATTAATTATGTTAATAGCTAGCAAAAGCAATTATGTGTTCATATTTTTCTCAATCTGATGAAAGTAGGATCTTCTTTTATTGGTTAGTGGATTACAACTTCAACCACTAAAAACTTTTAAGAAAAATTTTTTTTTTGTTATAATTTGAGGCCAAGCGTTTCTGAAAAAATTCCACAATGTACAAAAATCACAAAAAACTCTGCATTGATACAAAAAAAGAAAAATAAAACTTAGATTATTGAATTTAAGTGGGATTATCAGTTATTTGTAAATGCATTGATCACTAATTACTTTCCATGTGAGTTTTAAAACCTAACTTATAAAGTTTGTTGTTTGTTTAAATAATTTTAATTTCTTAAATTTCACTTAGAAATATTAAATAGAAAATCAGATGCAATCAAGAAACTAGTTTAACATTCTTATAGGTATTTATATGTTTGATTATGATAGTGAACTTGTCTAGCATACAATTCATTTGTGCTTTATGTCTAAATGCATGTTTTATAATTGTTATATGCTTCAGTACTACTGCTTCTAAAATTGAGCAACATTGTAAACTATCATTATTGACTTCTTTGAGGCTAACCCTTTTGCATTGCCATAGGTTAGAGTGAATGTATAATATCCAAATATTTATTCTAATTTCTACATCATTTATTCACATATAATTATTTCATATTTTGTAGTGTCTGAAGGTGAAAACTTAGATAAAATTAATTTCTGTTTGGGCACTGATGATGATAAAGAATATAGAAGTAGAAGTTCTAGCAGAAATTTAGCTAATAGCCGTGAAAGTTCTACTATTATGGAATCAGACCAAGAAACGGTCACTGCAGGATTTATCACCCAAGAGTCCCAGGGTCTATACCGGAGCAGTTTTAAGTTGCCCAGCATTTAAGTCATTACAGTGTTATAATATATACTCTGTATATGTCAATAAATAAACTTGTAATTTTGTATTTTGTTGTTGTAAAATCTCAATTGAAAACAACACAATTTATATACATACAGCTTATATTATTCTTAGTTTACCATTTTCATTTAAATTATTACACATATCAATGCAACATATGACCTTTTATTACATTAGATAAAAGGTACATTATTTTATCTTATTCGAGTTTTATATTATAATCATGTTATATGTATGTCTGTTGACATACATATTTCTAGGCAGAGCTAATAATGTATTATGTCTGTGTCTGGAGTTGCATTTGGATCGAAAAATTACTGAAATGGAATACATTATTCTGTATATACATTATTATTTTATTTTCAGATGTTACTCAAAAATCGAAAGTTTGCTCCTTTTGTACTATAAATCTAATATCCATTAACAATATATTTTTCACCTTTCTAGCTAGAAAATAGTCTCATGTGGCTTGTAAACCAATGAACAAAAGTAGTTTTTTATTAGTCAGTGAAATAACGTATTTTGAATTTAGCATGGTGGTAAACACCATGGTGTTTGTGATGACGTTAGTAGGTTTAATTAGGTTACAACAGGTTTTCTTATTCTGTATTTTTCCATAGTGTGTAAAATACATATAGTACAAGGGCAATGATGTTTGTTTTTTGTGCATTTTAATGCCTCATTGTGATTGTGTGACTCTTACGCGATGTTCTTGATTCGATATTAGAATTCTTCGCTTCCGCGGCTAAGAAAAACGAAATCTGCACTTATGTTAACTAATAAATATGTTTGATTTGGAAATAACCGTAACGAGAAAATATTCATAGCGAACTTATCAAGTTCGCATTTAGCGTGTGTGGGAGAATATGAATTAACTTTTCCGATTCTGCGAGTGGAATCTGACACTGACGAAGAAAAATGTGTTCTTAGAGTATTTCTAAACATGTTCAATAAAGTTTAGGCAAATTACCTTTTGCTATATTACTATAACATTAATTATGACCACAAAAAAGAACATTTCACAGCTAAAGTATATTTTTTGTTTTCGTAACTGCAAATCACTGAATTATTTAATGTCACCTTTTCAGAACCAGAATTTGAATTTATACCGACACAAAGAGGGAAATTCTTGTTGATGGTGAATGGGTACACTTATTCTCAAATGAAACAAACTAATAATTATTATTGCTCTAGAAAACAGTCTTCGGAAGGTAACTGTCGGGCAAGAATAAAGTTGAAAAATGGTAGAATTGTCGAAGCTGACTTGAACCACATACACCAACCACCGAAGTATATTAAGACGAGTACCGGAGATTACTATAAAGTTGCATAAAATAACTTTAAAATTAATTAAGATCTCTGAAGATAAATCAAGGAAAACATATCACAAAGTCAGCGTTTTTGTTACGTGAGATTTGTATACAGAAGTATTAAGATAGTCAGTTTAAAAGAACTGATCAGGCAAAAGCCTGAGGTGAACATTGAATATGAAATAGATATATAATAGGTTAGAATTTAAGCACAACGAACTCTCACAGTCGTGCGACCGAGAAGTCGTTCAGAGAGGACGTGCAGGGTGAGACTATGTTGTGGAACTCTAACAGGATGTCTTAAGAAACGTATTATAAAGTCTATTCCACACAAATACCTTAAAACGCATACCCGTTCTCTACAATTATCTATTTTATCATACCCTTGCTGAAATAACTATATTTCATAATAAATAATAATGTATATACCGTTCCGGCTTTTCTATGCACATGAAAAGCAAAGATTTCTTAATTTTTCTTAATAATAATTTACAATGAATAAAGTAGAATTTAAAAAATCTCATTAATGCTAAGTATCATCTTTAGTGATCTGTATAAACTGGGCTTATTATTAATCTATTACCACGACGATTGTATTAATGTGATCTCTTTAGGTGGTAGCTGCGAAATTAATTTGACACCTAAGTTTCAAAGTATTTAAGAATAGATTATCAAATATTTTTGACCACTTCCACGCTTCAGAGGGCATATTGAGCATTGAACCACACGCAGTCGGGTGGATCACACTTTAGGCCAGCACGAAGAAAAATTCGTGGTCTGCAGTATTATGCACATGGATCAAGCTTAAATATTTATGTTCTTTAAACAATCTTGTATTATCCATTGATTATCCATTGTAGCCTTTGGATGCCCGAGAAATATGCTGTATTTTTTTTCATCTTTTATCGATTGTTTATGATCAAATAAAACTAAATGAATATTTAAATTATAAAAAAAGTCATCATTTAATTTAAACATTTTTCTTATAACTGAAACATCATATGGTCGATTTAAGATCTGAATATATTGGTTACTTTTAGTTTGAAATAATATAATTTTATATATCTTTATTTTGTTTTTAATAATCGCACGATAGAAAAGACAAGAAACAATGTTGTACATGTGTTATACTCACATACCGCAAGACAGTTCAGTACCATTTTATTATTTGTTTGACACTTTGTTTGCTGACGATTATGCTCACAGAAAAGCTATATTTGACTTACTTTGTAATACACGATAAATTGTAAAAACAAATAAAGAATGTCTTGAAGTGACGTCAGGACTTTGTTTAGCCATTGCGAATTTTTGATTTACATTTTATTATTAATATTCCAAAATATTATATGTATATATGCGTAAAAAATTATATTGTAGGTTTGTCGAAAAAGGAAACTGTACATAAAAACATTTTACCTATATTTTAAACATACGCAGATTCCTATTGTCACCATTGAAACGTAGTAAACATTGTATAAGTCTAATTATACCTACGTTGTGTGTTTGTGTTGGTTTTATTACCTATTTATTAAAGTTTTAACCATGTATTTATTGAAATGTGTTATTTATTTGTAACAACACGGTCTTGTAAGGTGTCTATTTCGGAATAAAATTTCGTAGGTATTATCTTCCAGAGTATTCGATACCTGTTTAATTTCATTTTGAGGTATCCAACGTTCTTGTTCTGAAATACTTACTGTTAATTTGTAAGTACATATATGGCATGAAATTTTGACTGTATTTCAGATAATTGCAAATTTATTCGCACTATCCAAGGGTCAGTATTGCTTATGTTCAATGGGTACACTTTCTCAAAGAACAATCGAGCAAAGAACATCTATTATTGCTCGAGTAAAAACATCAACTGCAGGTGTAGAGTCAGAGTTAACGAGGCTGGTGGGATACTGGTTGTGAAGAACGAACACATACATCCACCTCCAAAGTATACATTCACTTCTTCAGGATTATACGTACCAATTCGTAGCAGAACCCAAGAATGTTATCGAACACAATATACCAATCGATGAAGCCCGTAACTAAGGGTTAGTTAGTTGCTCAAATGCAAAAATGGCTAATATTTGTATACGTAAATCGAGATTCCCAACAAGACTCATTGATTTTATATTTCAAATGTATGTCATATACAGAAGAATACAACCTTATTCATTATTCCTCGATTGTATGAATAACATGAGCGAAGCTTAATTAATGACTACATTATATCTATATTTATGGCAGTTTAATGAAACTCATATTTAATATTCCATGTTTGAGATCAAGTTTGTATAAGTTAAGTTAAGCTGCATTAGTTTTGTTGAATTAATATTGTTTTAAGCATACATATAAAAATAATATAGATACGTTAAATACTGACTTCACCTGTCACTGAAACTTCGACCATGCTCTCCGCTAAAGCATCTAATGTTTGGTCATATTGAACCTGTTACTATTTGTCTTTAAAATATATAATATATATATTTTTGTAATATTATCTTCAACGATTTTAATTTCCTATAACTCTGTTATACAATAATTTTTAGTCAAAGAACCTTCACTGAATTATTTGAAAAGGTAAATTATTGTTTTATAGTTTGGTGAGTCGGATGGAGTACATTTATTGTATAAGTAATTACCGCATTGTACTTAAAATATTAACTTTAATTTATATAATCAATGTTTCAGCTGATTATAGCTGTTTTTTTATAAAAACTACCCAGGGAAACACTTTGTTAATGTGTCAAGATTATACATTCGCAAAACACAGTAAGAGTTTCAACTATTATTGCTCTAAGAAGAATCAAGGTTGTAAAGCAAGATTAAAGATGGATGCTAACGGATTGATTGTAACTCTAGACAAATGTGTCCATAATCATCAGCCGCCGCGGTATGCTGTTACTGCTTCAGGAGTTTATAACAAAATAGCATCTTAAAATGTCTGAATATATTTAGATCAATGATGCTCCACCACCAAAACCACACGAAGTTATAGCTTTAATCGAGTCACAAATTCTCGTCTTACAGATAATTAAATTCTGTGTAACATAATGATTATCATTTTATGATTGTGCGGGGTTAATATTTGGTAAATATGGAGGTCTTCTGACGTTTGTATTGCTTAGAAAATCAAGCATTAAAAGTTTTGTAAACTTATTTATATTTGTTTTATAATTTCATTTACCAAATCGATATTAAAGCAGATAAGTTAAGGATACGTTGTTAAGTAGATATAACATTAATGTATGTTCTATGTATTTAAAAATAACTATCTCTTCAGAAACGTTACGTTACGATTATAAAAAAACGTTCAATCTTCCTTAAAAATATTGAAATTTCATTGACATCAAAGTCAAATAATAATACGGGATCAAAGATACTGCCAAATGTCTATGACGACATTATTTCAGCAAGTATAAATCACAAATGAATTAGAGCCGTTGGTTATCCGAACAGTATTGACCAACGCCGCTATTTATTCTAGTGAATTGGATTAGTGACTTGGAGTTAGTTACAATATGACAAGTAATATATGCTGTCACGAAATTTATTAACGATTTAATCGTGAATTTATTTTAGAAGTTACATCGTACGAAGTCATTAAATCTCAACGTGGAAGGGATCTGTTGTTGGTGGATGGATACACGTTTTCCAAGACTGCAGGCGCACGTTGGGTGTGTTCTAATTATCCCAATTGTAAAACACGAGTTATGCTCACTCAGGAAAATACACTTACGTATGTGACACAGGGGCATAACCACCCGCCCAAGAAAATTTACAGGACCAGAGACGGACAGCTGTTGCGTTACTAAACCCAAGTACTGACTGCAGCTACGTGCAACCTAAATGGTTTTAAAGATAAAAATAATAAATTTAATAGACAAATCAAAGGACAATTTTATTGCTTTTTACATTTTATTATGTAACGGGTACTCGTGATACGTTTCGCCGTGACCACGATCCATGCAACTGAGTCGAAATATTGGCAATAAATAAAACGTATCTTGAGTACCTGTAACGTAATAAAATGTATAAATTGTACAATGACATTAGTTTAAAAGCATAAATTTTATTGCTGTTGTTTTAAGAAGACTTCTCTGCTTCTTCGTTGTGAAGTGGCTGAAATAACATCGGTGATAACGGGAACACTAAGTACAATTTTATTACCCGATGTACATGTACCTAACGGGTCAGGACTCAGCATATATGACAAGTGTTATTTTTAGTCCTGTATTTGCAGTTTTTATCATATATTTCCAGTTATTATGTTAATTTTATGACTAGAATAATTATACGAAATATAATATAAATTTTTTTTCTGCGTGAATTTAGATTTATTCTTCAGAATCTAAATAAATTATAATTAATTATTACCATTTCATGCCACACCATGCCAATACGTAAGTATTCACATTGAGAAAAAATATGTTCTTAAAAAAATTACTTCATATACCGACATCGGCTTTTAAACTCTATTCAAAACACTTCACGTTACAGCTGTTTTCGACTACCGTTTCATCAGGACGCGTCAGGGTGGTTATCTGCTAATGTTCCAAGAGTACACTTTCTCTAAGAACAGTAAGACTCGCAACTATTACTGCTCTAAGAAGGATCAAGGTTGCAAAGCAAGATTGAAAATGGATGCCAACGGAAAGATCGTCACCCAAGACCAATGTTTACACAATCACAAACCATCCGAGTATGGCGTCACTTCTTCAGGATTTTACTTTATCTTCTTGAACCAAAATAAGTATTATACTCTTGAGTAATAATGTAGGTACATACCTATACTTGTACAATTTTATGCGTAATCAGGTCTCTTTCTTAAAATTGGATATTGTGATTGAATTCACAAATAATTATCAAAATTTGCAATTGAAACTACTGTTTAAAAATGCTTGAATGGGACATTGCTATATAATTTAATTGTAAGTTTTTTTATCGATTTCCTTGTTCGCTTCCAGGTACATCTAACAAGTTCGTGAAGTCCAAGCGAAGCAAAGATATACTATTTATTGAAGGATTCAATTTCTCAGAGTCCTCTGCTAACCAATGAATGTGTTGTTACCACCCTTCCTGTAACGGTAGATTAACGCAAAGCCACGGTTCATTAAGCTTTCTTAGCACCGGACTCAGTTATTCACAAAATAAGAAAATTTGTAGATCCAGGAATGGAAAATATGAAGCGTATTAATTAAAAGCTGAACAGATATGTAATTCAATAAAATCAAAACTTATTTTAACAAATGTTTGTCTTGTTTGTTTGTTTGTTAGAAACCGAAACATAGAGAGTTACGCGAAGTACTTAATATAGCATTCTTCAATCGCCTTCTTAACTGATTCGTCAAATTTCTGTACATTTATATTTTTTACAGATACACACTACGAAATAGTAACGTCCCAGAGAGGTAGAGATTTACTATTAGTGGCCGGTTATACTTACGCAAAATCCGGTATGTACACGTGGTTATGTTCGACCAATTATCCAAAATGCAAAGCGAAGTTGAAGCTTCACCACGGCAGCATAGTCCACATTTCTAATGATCATAATCATCTGCCGAAGAAGAGAATAATGCCGAATACAGAATATTTACATTGTCAACCTTAATTGACTTCTTAATAAAAGATTGCAACGGGTCTAGTGCGGGCACTAAAATCGTATGTATTTTATTAAATAAAATGTTATTTTTTATATAAACAGATGACAAATGAGTAGACGGGCCTTATGATTTGTAGTCACCACTCTCCATGGCCATTCATGAGATTGAGAGCATCACTGCTGAGTTGATGATTCCCCAATCTGCAATCGTAACATGTTAATAATATGTTATAGTATTTTTTTAAAAAGCAGTACAGTCATGTCGCCATGCATATATTGTCAGAATTAAATAAAGAGTATCACCCAATACAGAGCCCAGCGACTTGGACAAAATACCATTTAAAGATGAGTAGTCACCTCTTATTTTTTACATATCTATAAAATTTCATTTTTATGGATAATTTTGTTTGTCTACAGAACCTCATACTGAATGTTTTCAATACAATCCAGTAAATTTTAAAGACGGAAAAATCTGCATATAACTAAGTTATCTTTTCCCAGAAGAATTCTCCAAAAATGTGTAATGTCCTGAAAGCGACTACACTATCAACTAACTACTGGTTAGACTGCAAAAGACATTCCATGATGAACATGGTAGCACGGTGATATAAAATATTTACGGTCAACTCTCTCTTGTCACTTGGTAAAAATTACTGAAATTTCTCAGAAGTTCAGCATGTTATCATCCTAATCGATGTCACGGTTATGAAGGCTCTTATATGCGTTTAGAACTCCTGAAAACTTCAATGTGTGATTTAAAGAATGTCCATAATATGTGTACTTTTCAAATGCCAACAACTAAATGCAAAAACCGAATAGGGTTGAGAGCCCTTGGTAAATCTAACGCCATGATAAACATTAACATGGCGTTAATCGAGGGATTTAAAAGATCCATAAGCATTGTTAACATTTATTTATTTGATCGTTAGTATAAAAAGCAGGTCTAGAAAGATCTAGAAAAATATTTTTTTTCTTATATAGTTTAATGATAGACGCAAAACTATCAGAAAGGTACTGGGCTAAAGGGTAAATCACTTCTGAAGAATTAAATCTTACCTAGTTGTATATACTTATACCTAATGTATTTTTATATGTTGAATATTTTTTTTAATAAAATATGTTCGCCGGAAATATATAATTTTCGTAATATAATTATAAAATAAGGCTAATGGAGTTTTTCTTTACTATGGATATAAAATTCCCTACAAATTTGATGTGTAAGCCACATAAGAACAATATTTATTCTAAAAGTGTTGATTAAAATCTCCCCCATAGATATGAAATAACTTAGTTTTATTATTGCCGTGATTAAAGTACCCCTAGAATTTTCATAGCATGTTGCCAAATAGTTGTGACGCTTCGCACGGCAAGCTTTTCGAAATCTTGCATTGTGACTGCTTTCCATGAGCATTCGATTATTGATTCCAGATATACAATATGAAGTGGTAATATCTAGAAAGGGAAAAGAGATGCTACTGGTCGATGGTTATACTTACGCCAAGTCAAGTTTATACAGTTATCTCTGTTCCACAAATCACCCAGACTGCAAAGCGAAATTAAAAATGGGCCGAGAAGGAGAGATATTGTACTTGTCAAACAACCACAACCATGCGCCAAAACAGATTCTTAAAACAGTTGACGGAAAAATAAGATATATAAAGGAGAACCACAAAATATGATGTATCTGTCGTGCTGATGTTTGATATTAACAGATTTTAATATAAAATTTCTGGAAACTTTCTTTATAGTGGCGTAACAAATAACATTGCGTCGTTTACGCCGCTAACCCGAAAATCATGGCCAAGTCTTTACGAACCGGATATATATGCATATGGGAAAAAGCTCCTAAAGAAATAAATAAGTTACACATGATTTTAAACTTATATCATCGTAGACATTGTACATTTTAACTGTAACGGGTAGTCACGACTTTTGTGTTTCTTTAATGATATATAGTCCCAATCAGGGATGTTATGGAGCTCCGTATACCGTAACCGAAACTATCGGATATCCGAAATAAAAATATATCCGAAAACGTAACTGAATCCGATAAAAAAGTTTCGGATAATTTCGGATAGAGGCAGAGTTTAAATATAGCACGTTATGACTGGTTTACGAT
>DWPT01008385.1:0-10234 GCA_018251895.1 Agathymus mariae mariae
ACTTGCACATAGTTACCTTTTGTAATTTTTCGTGTTATATTTCTAAGTGTGCAATAAACGAATACATATACACTAAATTAAGTGCATATTTAATTTAATTAAGTTTATATTATGTATAAAGGTTGTTTTATAACAGCAAAATGCCGAGTGCAAATATTTTTTACGTCTCGATATAGTTATTGGTTACATGTTATATGGAATATATTTTATTAATATAGATTTTAAATAAAAAAAAAAACTATTGGTATCCAAAACCATTTTTATGATTTTACTTGTAGTTTTAATAATATGTCACATTTTAAATTACCCTAAAGGTAATATTTATTTATTAGAAACTTACAATCTCTAGAGTGCAATCTCAACTGATGATCTAAAAGAATAAATTTTGCACAGGAGTTACTAACATTAAGTAAGTAAGTACTAAGCGAATAATATTTGATAAATCCCAGCTGATAAACCGCATCACCAGGATTAAGAAGCTGGCACTTGAAATAATTGATACAGGGTATCTTCTTGATGTCCATTAATTTGAAGTCGGCATACCTTAATGTATCAATGTTTAAATAGACCTAATCTGAATTCAATCAAACTCGTGTTATCTTTGGATTGAGATATAAATAGTTATGTGGCTTATACGACCACACCCCCTTTCCATCTAGTACTATGAAGGCGACCATACATTCCCACCGCTATGCAGCATCCCTACACTCCTTTTACTTTGTTCTACTACTACATCGAACCCGAGGTTCACGACTGAAAAGTTCACAAACGGAGAGACAGAAAGACTGTGTTTTATAAATATACAAGACTTTACGTACGTACTACGTACGTAATAATTATTATTATTATCATCCAATAAGCGCACTTTGCTCCGAAACCTAAGCAACTCTAGAACAGCCTATACCCAACTTCTGGCGTACAAGATTTCCGTAATACATTAAGAGGCCGTCGAACTGCCTTTATTTAACTTATATCATGATTGTGCTTAAAGTTATATAACAACGAACAATTCTTGTAACATTGACAAGTAAAAAAGTATTTAAGCATAAGACGTAATGATAGAATTTACTATTGTATCACCTGAGTACTTAACATTATTGTACAAAGTTAATTTCACTAAGGCCAAGTTTTCAAGTACTGAAATCCATACTAATTTTATAAAGAGAAACTTTGATTTTTGTTTGTGCCTGTGGACCTCACGGCACCTGATTAAAAAATTTCTTTACCTTGTAGCAGCAAATGCCGGCAACATAATTTGCGCAGATGTTTCAATAATTTCAAGTTTGGTTTTACCATCGTTCACCATCGCAAAATTAATTTCATCCGTAATATTTATTTACTCTTATTTCTCAAACACAATTTATATTTTTAACACAACAGTCAAAAATGATAATTAATAAGATAATAACATACATTTAATCTTTATATGTTACAAACAAATTACAATAGACTTAAACACTAAATTACATAACTCATAAAATATAGAAAACTATAGTAATATTATGACACACGCAACAGACCATGTCTGCTGTCGTTCTCATGGTTGTAATCGTACTTATAAAATAATTATAACTAGCCGTTGCCCTAATATTACTAATATTTAGTAACTTCTTATCACCCCAGCACGTGAAAATGATCGAAAAAATTATCCCAAAAAATATTCAGTATCCAAACATACTCATGAGAAAACTCGACAGTTAAGCAAAATATACTTAGGTAACAATAACTTTTCAATCATTTTCCCAAAACATATAATAAGTTTCTTATAAATATATAGTGTTCAGTAGTCGTTTCGTTGCATTGTGAAAATATACTCCAAACATATTGCATAACGCGGCACAAGAGGTGAAAATTGAAAAAAATAACAAATAGATTGACCGCAATAATCGCAATAATTTATTAACGTTCGTTATATTCTCTTACTGAATAATTTATACTTAGTTTAATAGTATTTACAGTTAGTGTAGATAAATCATCAAATTTTAATAAAGCGGTTCTATTTCAACCTAACCACAATACGAAATCAAATACGGTAAAAGTAACATAATAAGATTTACACTTAGAAATATATATCAATAAACATAGGGAGCTCTGAAGTAATCCCAAAATAACAAGTTTCAAACATAAAAAGCTTTACCTTTACCCTAATCAAAAAGGGTAAGAAGGATTTGTTGGTTGAATTTTTATATATTGCGCTGAGGGAAAGTAATGTAACTGTGAATCGAAATCTATTTTCTATGCAAAGACAATTCAGTAATCTTAAAAACGGTAGAGACTTAACTAAGAATAAGTTATATAAAATAATGGCACGTATATCGTTACATGCCAGTATATTAGAATCAAACGGCTTCCATTTGTATTTTAATACTATTCAAATCAAAATCATTTACTTATTTCAATAACATAAACCTAATAATTAAATGATTGTTTTTGGACACTTTGTTTAAACATTTTTCAATTTACATAACATAATTTGCCTAACAGAGTTTAAAACCAGTACGGATGATCAAGAAATTACATATATGTTATTTGACTTCATATCATTTCATGTAATAACATACTCATAATTTATCTTAGTATGTTTCATTTACCAACGTATAATATTATGAAAAAATAATACAGCCAAGACTGAAATGATCACAACAATATTTTACTTATCGTAAAGTAACAGTTGTATATGATACAAAAATATTGCAGTATTAAAGTTAAAATATCTGTATAATTGCAAAGTAATCATCCGTTGTGAAACGAGCCCCGAGTATCTTCCAAAACATCCGTATCTATGGCTGACAACAACTTTCCGCAGTCGTATAACGTTGTTATATTTACTATAATATTATTTCCTTCTTACCTTCTCGTTTTCTGGCCGACAACGCATCAGTGATACCTTTGGTCTTACTGATGTCCATGGGTGACGATGACCACGTACCATCAGGTGGCTCGTCTGCTCGTTTGTCGGCTATTAAAAAAGTATCTTTCCGAAATTTAAAATCGAAAATTAAATAATGAAGTTCTTTTACATCTGACAGGGATTCGAAAGTGACGCGAAGTTAACTTAGTGTGCATTTGTATCAAAATATTACATTTACTCTTAATGTCAGAGATTACAGCAGATTAAAAAAACCTGCATATCTTTCTTTGTAAGATACGCCGTATATTATAATTTAGCTTTATATGATCATTTACTTAATTACCGTTGGTACTTAAATAAACAAAAAAAAATAATTCATGTCTGGTGTACGTATGGCATCTTATTGCAATGAAATCTTACCGTTCTCAAATTCCCGAGATCATGACTTTTCTAACCTCACTTAAAATGAATGCATAAGTAAACTAGCAATTTCTCGCAACTACATCTGCGTGATTTTACCTCTCCCATATACAATTTCGAAAGCATTACTATATATCAGACATATTTTATATTTGCCCTCACCAAAAATTCGCAATAATTTCACTGAAAACCTTGTTTTCTAAGATTAAATCAACTTTTTGTCATCTATTTACCTACTTGAGTTCAATAAAATTGTTTCTTAATGAATTGCAGCATTACAAAAAGTCCTTAATCGAAACTGCGAGAAAAGTTAAAATACTAGTCTTAACAAAATAACAACCATTATTTCTGGAGATTTTTATCAATGATGATGATGATGATGATGTTACACACTTCAATTGCAGGAGAAATAGCAGTGTTATTTGTTGCGTTATTTTATGACGTTATACGTTGCTAATTATTATCAACAAGAGCAAGTACCTAGCTTTATGAGAGCGCCTCGAGCGCGTAGATAGGTCGAGGTCGCTGGTGGCGGAGCAAGCGGTGCCGGCCTGCAGCGAACCGCGAGAGCCGCCCAGCCGCCGCGATCCCAGCCGGCACGTCATCATTTCTGGCAAACAAACGAAAAAATCAAAACTTATATATAACGACACTTGAACGTAATTCTTATCCCAATTTTATCATTTATTATTGATGCTAAATGTTAATATGAAATTGCAAATAGTTTGAATGTTGATCTCCCGCACGAGAGACTACTTCGAATCCTTCAAGCACCTCTATGTTTTTGGTGAATTGTGTGCGTATTACAAATTATTTATCACTTGCTTCGATGAAGGAAAATATCATGAGGAATCCTGTACATCTGAGAGTTCTCCATAATATTATCCACGTTCTCAAAGGTATGTGAAGTCTACTAACCAACACTTGGCTGGTGTTGTACCCGCGTGCAATACTAGGCATATGGATATTAATGATAATGAAATTTACACATCTTTATTATATGCGGCTTAAGTGAGTGTTTGTTTGTTTATTTGGTTGCTTACGTATCTGTACAACGGGGTGAAGTTGCCACAGCATCAAAATAGTCCATATACACTGATAACATGCAGTTATCATTGTTTAAATTAAATTATCATGGTATTAAAGAACATTTAAGTATTTGGTAATTCAGTTTGAATTAGCAGACACCTTTGCACAAATCATTTTAATTACAATTTATAATATCTAGAACAGCGGTCATTTCGTATGACAGCCGGAGTTTCTAGTTGTATATATTTATTTCAGGTGCTAATTTCAAATTTGGTGTTCAAACTAATATAATTTTATAATAAATTAATTCAAGATTTCAAAACAGCAAAATTTTAAAATAATTATAAAATTAAAAATTAAAAAAGCCAGTTTAAACTTATTGGCTAGAATCCAAAAGGGATGAAGTCTTTAAAATAAAGTGCAGCTTCAATATACTTAGAAGAGCACACATGCGAGTTTGATAAAAGCCCGTTTGCAGTAAATGTATACCAGCAAAATTAGATCAAAATCTAACTATCTCACATTGGACATAAGATATCGAAGATACCATAGAAAAACTTACTACATCTGGTTCTCGAAACACTACACATCCTATGAAAGACTGGCGGTTTTCGAGTTCGATCTAATCACCTACTTTCACATTTTTCTTGTTACCTAACTGCTTATTTTAATGGAAACTAACATAAGATTGTTGCCAACAATGTCTCAGAAAATAGTTATAAGAGCGTTTTCTACGCTAATGCATATTACGTCACATATGTGGAGGTCTCAAAGTGAATTTCCGACAAGTAATTAATGTTATGTTTTAAATTAAAATATATATTTGAGGTCAATATATTAGACATCTAAGTGAAATACAGTTGATATCAGTAAACACGCAAGGGAAAAGAATGCACAGATAAAACTCAAGAGTACAAGGAGTATTGTAAATATTAAAAATGAAAAAAAATATATACATAGATAACGCTCTTCTTGAATACTACTATTTTACCTCTGTACAACTTGTGTACATTCCTATTTTTACAATTGTCGTGCAAAGAGATGAGATTAGCTAATGCTGCTGTTGACACCAAAATGGCGTAAAACTTGTAATTGCAAATTCCTCGCTCCAAACATTTCTAAAGCTTGGCATTTCTGTTGCACTAAATGATAGCACTGCACGTTGATAACAAAGCTTTATGATTCGATCCTAAGACTAGCCACACAATACATGTATCAAGTTTACTTGCATACAACCAGACCTAGTCTATTTTAAAAATTCCCAACATCACCGTAACGTGTACAACATATTTTTATAGAAATAAGCACTTCATAATTTTTATTTTTATTTTTACTTACTACTTTTAGATTCTAGCAAGTAGATAATTACTTTGAAATAACAAAGAAAGTATGAATTTCCGTGCCGTACGAAGAAAGGTCATTTGTAAATTACTCTTGAAATGCAAAACAAAGATGAAATCAAATCAAATGTGCAGAAAAATTTGCGATGTGTACGTGGAAATCACGGAGAGCACGAAGTTACCTGACAATAACACTTATTCTGGCTATACATACAAGTATTCCAATAAAATATAAGCTGTCCGTCCGATAGACACGGCCATTAAACACAAAAACCTAAAGCCAGTTCACAGTCCAATTTGGTCCATTTCGTATTCGTTTCCGCACAACTGCTTCTAGGCAAAACTCTACCTGCTGTTTCCAAAGTGCCTTTAATATCATAAGAATATAAATTTTGTTACTGCTTTTTATTAACACTCATGAGAATGTAGAGTACGATCTCTATACTAGGATTCACAGTCGAATCGGCGAAAAATACACAATAAAACAATTAAATGACCCTAATTAACTATATTTTTGTATTCGAAGAAAACTGATCTACACCGATTCTTTTAGAAATTGAAGGTCGGTCGCTTCAGTCAATCACTACCGAGTGATTCCGAAAGAACAAATGGCAAGTAACTGTCGAGAAGAATATAAGTACAAAGAACACTTACTACTTATTGCTATATATCCTAACTTGCTAACTTTAGGTCATCAAACAGTAGAATTTGTATCATCGTTTTATCATAAATATACTTGAACTAACCAAGAAGAATAAACAATATTTTTATATATATTTTTTATAACTATACGACATACTAGCTGACCATCTGACGGTAAGTTATCACTGTTACCCATAGACCAGACCCATCAGTGCCACCAAACGCACCACTTAAGGGTTTTCGAGCGAAAAGGAAACGGATGCGATGCTCCGATCAAAACAAGTATGAAACATTCCACGGTTGATTCTAGAAGGAGGAGTGTTAGCTGGCTTGTCGGACAAAATACCCTACCACTATGCAACTACCGTTGGGATTAAACGGGGTGGTACAGAACCCAAAGATTGCAACATCCGGAACCGTTCTCCATAGCCTCGTTAGTTGTTCAGCAGAGTCCACCACGAGCACGATCGATAAAACTGGGTCTAAATATAGAACTATACAGACATATTACATCCCGAGTTAAACCCACGTCATACCTAAATACAAAACATACGAGTACGTACATTTATTTGTTGAATAAGTTCAAAACTAGATTGACTTAGTTTATTACGAATCCTTCTTAAATTTAATTATAAACTCGAACTCCAGGTGTATTAAGCTTGCATCGCTGTTAGGTGTAGCGTTACCCAACTGAAAGCACGGGCTCTATCGTTACACGTAACCCATTCCCAATGCTACAAGCTCTGACGTCACACGACGTACGTGTGTGCAAATAGGCACGTGGATTGTTTCGTTCGCAGTGACTGTAGTCAGTAGTAGGCAGCGGTTTTGGTAAATTTTAATGACATGGTATGTCGCAGTGCGGAGTGTTGCGGAAAGTCGTTCCTCTCCTGCTTGCGTTAAGTTAACGAATAAACACAGATTAAGGACTTTACCTGTCGGCATCGCTGAATAGATAAAACAGTATTAACACAAATGAGCTGGAAATGTTTAGGCTCTGTACCAAATCCCGAATGAAAGAAAAATAACTGGCGCTTTTTGGGAGTTGCCAATTCATATACAAAGAAATATTGTATACAAGAAATTGTTTAAAATTGTTAGTTCATTTATGTTTAATTAGTCACTGAATTATCAATAACATTTCTAAACGGATTTTTCATATCATAAAACATAATTATTATACACTCTTACATTTTGAGTACGGAATTTGTAGACCCGTCGCAGAAATTCTTCAACTATTGTTATAAGAGATATCTATTGAATGGGACATACGTAACTACCATTTTAGTTTATTGTGTGATCATCCGATAACACAATGCCTTCATGAAGGAACTGAACGTTTTTCTACTTATTTTGCTTCATAAAATCACTGTCCCAACTTAAGGGTAAGTTCGTAACTCCTCGACTCTTCGACTGCTACGAACGAACTAGAAAATAGTGTGCCAGTGACAAAAAGGCAGCATTTACGTTTCGTTCTCAGATGAAAATGTAACAACAACCTCAGAAATTTCAGTTGATATTCGCTTTAAAGTTTCGATACCACCCTTTTGCTAGTCGCTCATTAATCTTATAAATACGATTACATAGTAATGATTTTCCTTATGATTTTTATGATTTATTGACTTATGATTTGATGACTTAAAGCCTCATGATTTTTTCTTTTATCAATTTAGTTAAAGTATTTTTTTATTAAAATCAAGGAGCGTTAGAATATTTTTTTCATTTTTATTGTATATATCTTTTCATTCGTATTTATAGGTTAATATAAGAAACGTCTATAAATATTTCATGCGTATTTATAGCAAAGATTGACTTTCGAAAAATGTTTGTAAAGAAATTATATCAAAACTACAAGAGGTCAACAGTAAATGTAAACATTCAAGGTCTCTTATTACATACCTATTTTTCTTACTTTATTTTTATATATTATTCTTATACAAGAATACACACATCAAGTTATTTCAAAGTCGATGACAAACAACGACGTTTTCGATGCACAGTTAACGACTTCTGCAGCTCTTGTAACTACTTGTTGCCAATTGTAACTCGAGTTGACAAGTTTCACCGCTACTTTTCAGTCGATACTATTGCAACGAGCCTTCGTAACAAAGCTAACATCAGAACTCGGCAAACTCGGCACCACAAGGAACTAGGAGACATTACCGTAGAGAATCTTCGCGCAAAAGAGCTTACGTAAGAAGTTCGTTGCAGGGTACGTAACGTAATTTCTGAATTTCGCACGCGAGTTATCGCAAAACTTGATTGTGCATGCTACAGAGATCGTAGTTGTAGCATTGTTTTAAAGTTTATTTTGGAGTTTGTTCTCTATCTCGAAGCGGTTGTAATTGTAGTCAATGTAATACTCATGCATATGGGCATAGGACCATATCATTTTGAAAATTGTAACAGTTCCGAGTTTGCTTCAAAATTTAAAAACATATTAAAAACAAAAACATCGACTTTTTAAAATTTCATTTAAATATTTTGGTAATCAATTCATTCATTCATTCCTACACGGTTATCTGTATCAGAAAATGTGATAATTAATTCAAAAAGAATCCATTTGTTTAACTGTGAATCGTGATGCCATTTAATGATTTCACAGATAACACAATAAATATAGTAATACAACAAGCTGAAAACTTAAAAATAAAATCCCTCGGAGCCAGAAAATAAGAGTTTATAAAATAAGGGAAAAGTTTGCTGAACTTCGGCGTCACAATATTTGTTTTTTCTGTAACAGGCATTCGTTTTCCTTCCTCTACTCCTTCAAATAGCTGCTTAGAAGTGATCGCTTTTCTATGAATAGTATGAAACAAAAGCTTCTTCTCTCCGTTAGTCGCTTACTCGTATTTCTTCTGTACAATAAATTTTGACGCGTTTTACTATTGTTTTCGTAGTTTGATAAGGTTTTTGTTTTTATATTACAGATATTATACTGATGTTTAAATAATATTAGATATATTTTCGAATAAGTTATTTATATTAATTTGTAGATAATTGTGGATTCACCATATATTGTGTAGGAATTGTGTTTAAACTTATTGTCACCCTTTTAATGTAAATTACATTATTTCATTTATGTTATGAATATCTCTGTGTAAAATTGTAAAAATTAAATATATAAGTGTCTCTGTATTGTAAGGAAACAATATTTTTATTACAATCTAAGATAATGCAATAATTATCCTGCCAAATTACAGGGTAGTTAATAGGTAGTAAAATTCCTAAAGTGAACAAATGAACCATACCTAAATACAGAATAAAAACACAGCTTTTGTTTCAAAAATAACAAAAGAACACGACGGTTCCAGCTGGGGATTGAGAGCCAGCACTTTCTTTCTTACCTTCTTCTCATTTCCTGGCCGACAACGCAATAGTGATACCATTGGTCTTGCTGATGTTCATGGGTGACGGTAACCACTTACCATCAGATGCCCTGACTGCTCGTTGTCATTTATTAGATGTAAATTTGCCCTTTGCGTTGATAACTGTTACTTGTCGAGGTTACTCTTGTTTTGGTAGGTACGATCACACTCAGAGCATCCTTCGCGACATTAATAAACCTGATGGAACTCTGACACACCATACTCAAGCTACACAACGACTGCAAAACGGTAACATCGCTGCTGGAAATCTGTACGAAGTTTTATAAACGCTAAGTATATATAATGAAGTATACACGATCGCAATTTTTTATTACAAGGGTTTCCCTGCGTGATAAAATTCGGAATGAAGTGATCCGCAGGAGAACTAAAGTCACCGACGTAGCTCTTAATTTTGCAAGTTGAAGTGGCAATTTGCAGACCACATCGCTCGTAGAACCGACAACCGATGGAGAGCAAAGGTTCTCGAGTGGCGACCACGAACCGGATGGCGTAGCGTTGGACGGCCCCCCACTAGATGGACCGACGACCTCGTCAGAATCGCAGGGAACCGCTGGATGCAGGAG
>DWPT01008386.1:0-10232 GCA_018251895.1 Agathymus mariae mariae
TTTTTTTTTTTTTTTCAGCATTAACTATTAGCCCGGCAATAGGTCTCACCTTCTGTATGCTGCGGTCAAATAAAACGATCTCATTCTTAGTTACGTAAGCAGTATCGTTACTGGCCTATCAATTACTGCATACCATTGGCGTGAATTAGGAGCGCATTAGATTTCATTTTACTTAAAAAAAAAAAACGAAAAGTAGAATAATATTAAATAATATAATGATACATTGACCACTAACTAGGCTCTAATTTGTTCAAATATAACATAAAACAATTGCATATTTATGTCTATATTATAATTAGCGACCATTTTTTATCGAATGTCTTGACTGATTGAAGTCATTTTCATTGTATATCATAAACATTCAGAGCTGTCTAAAGCATGTTGTAAGTAACATCGTCAATTAACTATATATGACAACTATATGGTGGTCAATTATATGGCAGGACAACGTCTGATGTGCTAGTTGGCAGTCTTGCAACTAGAAAAATATATATTTATATATAGGTTTCATTTAATGTACCATATGTAATTATTATTCCCACAGCTCATCCAATGATCTCAGCGAGCCTCCCCGGCGAGGCGCTGGTCCAGCTGGGGCAGCTGCAGCTGAGCCACCTGTACCCGCCGCCCAGCATGACGCCCGAGTTCCTGGCGCCACCGCCGCGGCCCTACCCGCGCTACGCGCCGAGGCGCCCGCGCGACCCCATGCCCGCGCCGCCTGCGCCTGCCCCCTTTACCCCAGTGCCCGGAGCGTACGCTCCCCCGTTCCTCTCTCACCCGGCGTCGTACGCGCCGTACCTGTACCCGCGGGCGAGGGCGCCGCAGCCTGTTTACCCACTTCGTCCGCACGCGCGTCCCACGTCGGGCTTTGTACCGCCGCCGCCGGCACCGCATTCACCGCCCGTCGCTGCGCTGCAGCCGCAGCCTCCACCCAGAGAGGTAAATATATTTTTCGGTACCTAAATATTTTCGATCCTTTAAAGTAAAGTATTAGCAATTCAGCAAATACAGTACACTCAGTTTTAGTTAGGGACGTCTAAGTAATCTTAAAAATAAGAACACCATAATTTAAATTAACTTTAATAATTATTATAATTAACTTTATTAATTATTATAATTAACTTTATTAATTATTATAATTAACTTTAATAATATAAATGGAATCATTAAATAACATAAAAAATTAAAATAACATACCCACAATTATTTTTTTGATAACATGATTTCTGGCAACTGAAGTCACATTCATCCGGTAAACTTGATATTTCAGGAACCTCCTCGGTCGCCGGAGCGCGGTACGCCGGCGCCGTACTTCTGTCGCGGCGCGCTCATCCGGCTGGAGGACGGGTCGCTGCGGCGCGTGGAGGAGATGCGGACGGAGGACTTCGTGTCGAGCGCCGAGCGCAGCGGCGACCTGGCACTCACTCAGTGCACGCTGCTGCGACTCGACGAGCGTGGAGATCGACTCGCACTCACACTCACGTACGACAGAAATCGCTCACAGGTTTGTATCACAGACATATCGTCCTTTCACTTTTCGCTGTTCACATCAGTATTTTAGTCACTTATATCTCGTACTGCTAAGGATTAGAACTTCTTGTTTTGTTGTGACGTTCAATTACAAAAACATCTTTAAGGCAAAATAGATTCTTACTAGTTATTACGCTTTAGCGCACGAGATGTAGTCTTTACACACCATCAGGTTGAATTGTAATCGAACACAAATTATAACTACAAAAATATATCTAACTATATTTATAAAATACACTATAATCGGGTTACGATAATTAATTGTTTATCACGGTCCCATCAATAAATAAACGCTCGTACACTCACACTTTCGCAAAAGAATACCATGGGCATATGGAAGTAGCATGGACGTACACAAAGGAGACCCAAACAACCTCGTTCTTTGTAACCCGAAAATAAACATTCATCTGTCTCGGAAAAGTCTGCTCGATCTGGTGACCAAGATAAGAAATGCAGTCTAAATCGGTCTTATGTTCCACACAAATCCTGGACTATGCATGGCAGAATGTTTGACATATGTGACATTATTGATTGTTTTACTGAATATATTTTTTATTAAATTCCAGGTTGAGCTCGAGTCAACAGTGGAACATCCATTCTTCGTGTACGGCAGGGGCTGGGCGTCCTGTAAACCTGAGCTCACGCTAGCCCGATACGGGCTACGAGTGCAGAGGTTGCAAGTGGGCGATGTGTGTGTGTCGTTGGTGGCCCGTAGACACGCACCCGCCCCGGGAGTGGCCTCCGCGCCACCTCAGACACATCCCGAGAACCTAAGTGTTAAAGAGGACTCCAGAAAGCGGCGTTGGTCCGCCTCTGACGTCAACGAAGACGTCCCGCTCAAGAAACGTTGAAAACGTCGCTTAAACGTGACGTTGAATCGATTTTATTCGATCGAACTTTATAAGGTTCTAAACCTCGTTGAACTAAGTGATTATCGGTATATGAAGGGTGCTTTCGCTTGATCACCGTCGCTGAAGTAGGCTCGGGCCGCCCCAGTGAGTCGACTCGCGTGTTACTAAATGTGGTACGTATGATAAATAATTAAACGTTATTTTCCGCAGCGATGGACAATCCACAATCGTACGCTTATTCTACTTGGGAACTCTAGGTGCTTATTACTGTCGGGTGCTTCTGTACGCGTTTGTGTACAATATTGTAAATATGTAACTTAGATCAGAGGATCCTTCCACTCCATGACTGACGAATGTCACAAAAGCGGTTTTACACGAACTTTAGGTAGCTGATGGGCCGGCAACTTGCAAGTTATCGCCTACAAAAAAAGTAAACGAATCTTGATACAAAAACCGTACAAGTTAAAACTATAATACTCGAAATCGTCAAGATTGAACTCAAGTTGACTTTTAAATTTTGCAAAAATATTGCTTGTTGCCAGCACGTTCAGTACAAATGATATCTGAGGTCACTATACGGGGTGCCATTTTGTAAGTTACATCGTTATTGAGACATCAATAATAAAATTATCTTATCGATTTATGAGTTAAACATAATTCAATTGAACGCTCTCACTCGTTCTAGTTTTGCGTTTTGCAACAGTGTGTAGTAAGTAAAAGCCAAAGTAAAATAATTCCTACGTGTTCGTTTTAAATATAATTTTCTTTTCAGACTGTATAACTAGGATTCAAAATGCACCACTGAATGATATTTAAATAGAAGCAAGCATTAACTCGATGCTAAAAGCCTCTGTGAAAGCGAATACTGGTTTAACTAATATACTTGCGAGCAGAACTCACTGAATTCAATTCTTTAAAAATATCATTGTTAATATTCGACTATAGTAATTAATCCTCAGTTGACCATGCATAGCAGAGCGTGGAATAAAATGTCCGAGCACAAATATAATGCTTAAATTTCTACCAGATCTTAATGTAGGTTAGATATTGTGATAACTAATGAGATTTAAAGCCGGTCCTCAGCGACAGTCCGCCGTGCATCTTTTAGACAGAAGATTAAGGTACAATGAATGTTAGGTATACGGATGCAATACGAGCTAAGACTTGACTGATTGTAGTTATGTGGGTTTCTCGGTTCTTGGAGTTAATTTAGCCGTCACGTAGTTTTCATTCTTCCCCAGAGGTTGTGAGAGACATATCTATTCGTTGCTGCAATGTTACGCGGGCATGACATACGCAACCCTCGACACTGTACAAAGCGGTCCAGCGCAGCCACAGAACGATGCTGAACTGGGAAATTCTGACAAATAATTGATCATATTAATGTGAAGTAAAAATAATATTGTTGATACTATTATACTATAAAAATGTATCTCTAATGAGCATGGTTATTAGATGCCATCTCTATTGGTTTTTTGACGTCCATGTGTGATACACATAACTTTTCTATGAGAAGATGTATACATAATAAATATACAGTCTGTGATATTTTGTAGTTATTGGTCAGAGTAGATGTGAAGTATTGCTTGAATAAAGAAATATATATGTTTAGAATAATAAGTGCGTTATTGGTAAGAAATTGTACAGTTGTTGTATACTCGGAAATGCACAGAAAACGAATTCTGAAAGAGATGTAACAAAAATAGTCTGTGATTAATATACATATATATCGTTATCCAGCATAACGACTAACGCATGGCCATATCAAATCAAATTAATTTTATGTAATATTAAGTAAACGTTGTGTAAATTATCTTTCGTTAAATTTGTTTTTTCTAAATTTGTTTTGCATAATATAAACGTTAAACTGCAATAGAGTACAATCTTACTCTAAAACCGATTGTCGACAGTCATCTTATAATTATGTGACATTTAAATTGAATGAAATGAAACGATTATGATATTTCTTAGTCGATATACTCGTGTACATCGATATACCCCATGGCCGGGGCTAGCCCGGTGACGTTATTCAGCAGTGCTTCGATAGTGAGTGATTCGATTCGTGAGTTTGTTTCATTGTACCCGTAACCAGTTACGTGCGTGTTAATGTACTCGTATGTTATTATAGTAACCGACTATCATAGATAACGCACGCACCATCGACGGGGGTGTTGTGAAGTTAATAATTTGTTGTATAATCTATGTAATTCTAGTTTTATCGTCTTTATATTATTATTTGTAAATGTAATGAAAGATCTCATTTTATTAATCGGTATTTTCTAACAAGGCGCTTTCATTAGATCATGACTAAGCCTACCTCACAAAGTAAGACCGACGGCGCCGCGTGGTCCAGCGCACTCCCGCCCGGTCGCTATCAAGTCTAAACAAGATCTCAATTTGATGAAAATAAACATTTAAAAAGACTGGGACGCTTTACTGAATGTTGTGGCATAGTAATTTCTTCGAGGATATTACTTTAATTATGAGTAAGGAGCATTTATTACGTTCACGGGCTCCGTTGTTCCGCCAGAATGTACGATCGTTAAGTACAAAATTCTTTACAGAAAGTATTATTTCCCAAAATCCAAATTCAAAAAGTATTACTTATCAGTGAAAGGTTGTAGTGTACGTGGTTAGTGCGCGCTACACTCCGAATGAAAGCTTCATTAACGACAACTTACAGTTACTTACGGTTCTTCGACGCAATCGAAGTAGTTCTTTGGCGCCTTCATATTTATTTAGTGTCAATTATATTTTAGTACATGTATCTGCAGGGATGAGGTATGTTGCTACTCAGTCCTTTGAACGTGTGTCCTGTTATTCAATACGTGTAGATGTACACAATAAAAACCAGACAATATATTTAAATGTAAAATATGCATATTTTCATGTATTACCCCAAATGTACCGTATATTATTCCACATTTCCCCAGGCTATCGTTATTAATAATAAACTAATATGATATGATCATAAGCTGTATTTTATTAAAAATATACTTAATGTTAAAATGCTTAATATACGGTCATTCTATTATACAGTCGTTGCTCAACTATTGTCGATTTAATCAAATGATGGGATTAATTTTAACACTGGTTTTGAATTCCCGACGAAATAGGTGTTCATTCTCTGGTACTAGCAAAAACTTGATCGTTATGTATGTACGAATGTATGTATCCACACAGCTTTTGAATTCCATGCCCACTTTTCTTGTCTTGAGCATGCTATATATTTTCCAAATAACCTCGTATTTCGCGGACATGGTGACGAGAGTGAGAGGTAGAATGAGTTTTAAGTTTTCCGAATGACTTTACAGTAACAATAATTCGCGTGAAACGTCAGATACAAAATAATTATATTGTTTTAATGTTGCCAATGTTAGGTACGGCCAGTAATGGTTCAATAGCCCGTAATGTTAGATTACAATAGTATCTATTAACAAAATATATTGTGACACAAATTATTGTGCCATCCGTAACATCTTTAGTGTATCATTGTTTTTGGTAAGATGTTGACCAATTGAGACGCGCGTCGTCGGATACATAATGTTTGACATAACGTGCATCTTGTCTTACGCACGAAGCGACATATTGAGAACTGTCCGTGCCACCCGCACCGACCTGTGACGTCGAACATTAAGCACACACAAACACTGTTTTCAATATGTAGCAATAGTACGAAAAACGTTGTGTCATTTAAATCATAGATAAATAATTATAAAATTGTTATATAATTATATGGCAAATATATATGTATATTTTATTGTATAGCGGAATGATACTATTTCAGAATAATGTAAATGGAAAATGTTATAGACCGCGATATGTTAAAACTAAGTTAACTGTTTGTAAAAAAGAAAGAGAAAATATGTATAATTGAATATTTGCTAAAGCGTGTTTTATTTAACCTGTCCCTCTCTTAAACAATACGTTGCACATTGAAATTGGAAAATAAAAAAAATCTATAATGCTAAATTAAAAAAGGAGTTTCTTAGGATAAAGGGGAGGGGGGTGAGACACAATCTCCTGGGAAAGTTTTCATGGTCGCTTGAAGGACCCAGTGTCTAGTAAGGTCAAATGTTTAATATTAAAATAAGACGATTATGTAGGTTGGTTAAAGATGCCGATGTAATGTAGTTTTAACTGTCAGTTGCACTGCATACCAGTTTCTTAACACTTTCTTAGTCAGCGAAATAGACACGGGCCCAACTTTATCGCTCTCATAAAACTATATATTACAGATTGACAAGCAAAGCAGCTTATTTGCAAAAATAAGTATACAGTGTACGTTATATGAGTAAAATTTATTATTTTAATTGTAAAATACATAAAATTACCAATGAGCCGTAAAACAGTAAACAGTATATATGTCTATATTAATAATGCAAACGTTATAGGCCAAAATCTATCAAATATTTTTGATAATTTAAACTCTGTAGATTTCAATATAAATCTGTTCACGTATAAAACTAAACCCACTGACCGGATTTTGATCGCTCTTGGTACATTTTGAAGTTCTATTATGGATCTAATACCTAACAATCTAAATACTTTTAATCTCGGGGAACAGATCTGGCCCTGTGAAATTTGCCGAGCGAAACGAAGACTACTTATATGTTTACGTAATATTATACTAAACAAGATATAAAATAATTTGAGTATTTAATTTTTATTTAAAAAAGTTCGATGATCAATGTCTTCGGTTTTGTAGTCTTTTTCTTTATTTTTGTTATAATTTATTATTTCATTGACTGTACCGAGTTGCGCAGGCGCGTACGCTGCGCGGAGCGTCGCTAGTGGGTTCGCTGGCGATATGTACGG
Organism: Agathymus mariae mariae; assembly: GCA_018251895.1. Taxonomy (NCBI): domain Eukaryota; kingdom Metazoa; phylum Arthropoda; class Insecta; order Lepidoptera; family Hesperiidae; genus Agathymus; species Agathymus mariae. The sequence continues at coordinate 7,200 of DWPT01008386.1, forward strand.
CGCTATGCCATTTGATCGAAACGATAACGTGACGCACTCGAATGTGGTAAACACATGCCTCTTTTACAGGCTGGTGTTTCTTTTAAGACTTTTTAACCGACGTCATAAAGAGAGGTCCAACAAATAAGATCAAATACGGTGTGTATGTATTTTTGTAAATATATTCGCATATTCATCAACCGTACGAAACGGCAGTAAAACAAATATGTTGTAAGTAAGTACGATGCGGTTACTAGGGCTATTGTATTTCTATAGACTTTATAAAGTAGAAACTATTTGTCCCACTGAACAACGACCGCTCCTTTACTGCGATTAAAAATAAAATGCAAAAGTAGACTCAATAATGTATTATGTGTTTGTGCCAACACTTACATGATAAATTGAAATTATTCAAAATAATTATACCATTCGCAACGTTACCACAACCACAAACAGAGCGTATGCGAATATGTTATCGAAGAACAGCAAATATATCTGCACCTCAGAGGTACACAACAGGAACTAGAACAACAACTCCATTCTCGTAATAATTTTGCTTTTCCTCCATTAAAACGATATATATACACCAACTATACACCATGGTGTAGTATATTAACTCCTATGACGAATATATTGGAAAATATTCACATGTATACACTATATCATAACTTGACATAACATTATTAATTAATTTGTAATCATTTTACTTATTACAATCTACGCGTATAAGTAAACCAAAGCACAGTTTGACTCATTCGAATATCTTTTAACTAATATTTTTACTAATATTAAATTTGAAATAAGGGCATTTTAGTCCGTTCTGTAAACGTTCTATTTTGGCGGCTAATATCGTGTACCTCTGAGTTAAGAATACAACTTCTATTAACAATACCAGCGGGAACAGCAATTGTGATAGGAAAAAAATACTAAAATAATTTATACTGGTACGCATGAATTATCTAACAGAGCAGTTTATTATATATCAGAGTCTAAAGCCAACTTGACCGTCTCCCCTGGTTTGAACGCCGGCATGCCGAGGTACGGACAGGACGCGCATCGGAATGCGTCGCCCAAGTAACACTGAAATGGAATTAATATTACGTAAGACATTAGAATGACAATTGACAACAATTGTGTTGTGTAAACTCTCGAAGTTAACTCAGACACAGTTCGTTCGACTGTAATCAAGTAATATCCGACGCGGTCGAAGGTTGGATGAGAGACACCTAGCGACAATGTTTCGTGGAGAATTTTTTTCATCGCTTTAATTTTGTCAGATAACGGTTATTAACCCTTGTCCAAGCCATTTAGGCGGCATAGAAACATTGAAACAAACAAAAACACAAACGGCTAGGTATTCTAAAGGTGTAAACGTATACGTACACTTCCACATGAGGATTTTGGTGTTTGCTTTTGCTCGCCTTTCAGCTCCTCAGCCAACCCACACGTACAGTCGGCGCATGCCTTGCGTTTGCCGGTCGTCGAACACACTGAAACATTCGATTTCCAATTCATATATTTAAAAGCATAGCATTTACTTGTTACCCTTGGAAAAAGTGACCGATTGCTCATAAGGATGTTTTATGTGAATGACCAACAATTCTCACAAATGAACCACCCAATTGTAAAATGTAAAATTTTTATGGTAATAGCCGACATAAGAGCAGACGAGCCACCAGGTGGTTAGTAGTCACCGTCGCCCATGGACGTCAGCAAGACCGAAGGTATCACTGATGTGTTGAGGGCCAGGAAATGAGAAGAAGGTATGGAAGAAAGTACTAGCTCTCAAGCCCCCAGCAAGAACACAACGAGTCGTTTGGCGGCTGACTCAAGCAGGAGGGTGGTAGCTAGCCAGGCAGGCTTCATCTAAAGATAATAATTTAATAGCAATGAATTTTCTGCAAAGTAACGCCACATACTATAAACTGGGCTCTATGCCGTGTCCTCCAACGGCAAGAAGCCCTGGCGCCAATACCTAATTATTTAATTATTCAGCAGGATGAAACAAGAATAAGGTATAAAGGTATATATTCAAGGACAGGCCCCGAAATACAGTTTAATATACGAGTTGTGAATCGTTTCTCGCGAGTACTGCTAAAAAGATAAATTCTTTTAATGTCGAAAGTGTCATCAAATCGTCACTATAGTGATTTCACACACAAAAGATTTTCTTAAATAAGGTTATTTGTTTAATGTTCACGGTGGAGCATACACCATCTTAACAAGAAACCGAATTAAAATTGAATTTAGCAGTCCAATAACATGTATCGAAACGTTCTCACACCAATGAGTTATAGAAAATAATTTACTCAGTCATACTGATTTGACTAGAATTGAATTTTTTATTTTCAAATGTTTATGATATACATAATCGCAATTGTTACAAGCCCGGGCTGGCTTTAATCGATATATCCGAGTAGGTGTAGTATAAATGACACTTGTCATAACTAATAGTTTGTGACCGATAATTTTACAATTTCAAGAGTCACAAATTAAAAGTAAATCTAAATATCTCGCACGAATCGATGTTATTGGGTAAAATAAGCATTAATATAAATATGACTTAAGAATAAATTAATATTATAACAGTACACGCAAGTAGTAGCGTCCAGTGATATATCGGAATCGAGTAGGTGGGAGTCATGTAACCAGTAATATTTTTCGTTATCTGCAGAAATTAGGTCAGATTTTTAGATTTGTATTCCTACAACAATTCAGCGAGGTCATTTACGTTTTTTTTTTTTCAATTTCATACTGTAAGTCCATACGTAAACTATATGAGTGAGTCAATTTTCGCATTTACTACAGTAATATATTGGAAATCCTAATATTGAACACTTATATTTTATTGCGTCACCGACAGCACTGATTTTTTTATTATTAACGTCAAAAAAGAGAATTGAAAAGAGCTATCAGAGCTACATATAGACTAAAGTCACATGAGTCATTTAGGGGAAAATTTAAAGAAATAGGTGTTCTCACCGTAGCCAGTCAATATATCTATAGTAATTTAGTATTTATTAAAAATAATTTAAATATGTATAAGTTGAATAG